>MU378298.1:0-60488 GCA_022495175.1 Hypoxylon argillaceum | reverse complement strand
TTTATTAAAGTTTTATATTTTAAAGTTTTAATATTTAATTTATATTTTTTTATATTTATTAAAATTATAATAATAAATAAATAAATAGTTTAAAATTTTAATACTTGTTTTTAAAATGAGTTTTTTTTTATAATTGTTTATAATAAATATTATAATATTTTTAAAAGTAAATTTTTTTATTTAATTAATAATATAATCGATTTTTTTTAAGTTTTAATTATAATAGTTAATATTTTTAATTAATTTGTTTTTTAATAATATAAACTAATATTTTAATTAAATTTTAGTTTTATTTTTTATTAGTTTGTTATAAATAAATATAAATAAATTAATTGTTTTAATTAATAATTTAGTTTTTTTTTTTATAATTATAAAAATTTTATTAATAATTTTAAAACTAAAAGTATTTTTTTATTTTTGTTTTTATTACTAAGTTATATTAATAAAAACTATATTAATAATAAAAATAATTAATATAAACTTTAATGCTATAATAGTTATAGCTATAATTTAAGTTTTAAAAATTTCGATTTAGTTTTTTAAATCTGTAATTTTTTTTTTATAAATGTTTATAGTTTTATAAAATGTAGTATTTTTAAAATTAACTTTTTAACAAATTATATTTATTTTTTGTTATTTTATTTTTTTTTTTTTTAGTTTAATTATTTAAATATATAAAAAATAAGCGCTTTATTTAAAAAAGTTCGTTATATTTTTAAATCTTTTTATAATTTTTTAAACAATATTTAACTATAAAATATAATATTTAAACTTTTAATATATTGTTTTTTTATAAATATTTATTATTAATTAAAATTGTTTAAAAGTTATTAATTTATTATATTAAAGCTATGCTTTTTTTTTATTTTTAATAAAAAAAATAAAAACTATTTAAAAAATTTTATTTTAAGCAATAAAATGTTTAATATTAATTATTATTTTTTTAACTATACTATTATATATAGTTTTATTAATAATTATATATTGCTATTGCTTATTATATTTTTTAAAGTTTTTATAAATAAACTTGAACTTTTTATAAATATTAAAAATAAAAAGTTTTTTATTATTAAAAATATTATAATATAACTTATTGTTATTATTTATAATATATTTTATAATATAAATATATTTTATATAATTTTTAAGCAAACTTTAAAAGTTTTAAAATTATTGTTATAGTTTATTTTATTTATAATTTATTTATATTTATAAAACAAGCGTTATTAATTTATTTTTAATAAATTATATTTATTATTTAGTTTTTTTATAATTAATAATAAAAGCTTTATTATTAAAAGTTAGTTATACTATTTTAATATATTAAAATTAATCAATTTATTTAAAAAATTTTTAAAAATTTATTGTTTTTTTAAACAGTTAAAATAAACTTTAGTTTTATAATAAGTATAATATTAGCAATAAATTCAAAAACTAAATAATATTATATATTTTAAAAAAAAAACTAAAGTTAAAAAAACTAAAAAATAAACTTAACTGTTTTAATTAAATCGACGTTTTTATATAAATGCTTTTTTATTTACTACTTTTACTTTTTTATATTTACTACTTTATTTAATTTTTAGTAGATTTATTGTTTTAAATAAACAATAAAATTTATTTAGCTATTTTAACTATTTATTAACTATATTATATATATTAACTATTTCTAAGATTTATTTATTTAAATATAAATATAGTTTATAACAAAACTATATAAAAAAAGCAACTTATAATCAATATTATATTATTTTAAAAAATATATAAAAATTGCAAAATTATAAAAATATAATAAATTAATAATAAAAACAATTTAATAAATATTTATATAAAAAAAACATTTAATTAAATATTAAAAAAATTAGTTAATATAAATAAACTAATTATATAAATAAAAATATATATAAATTAATTAAACAGTAAAAAAAATAACAAAAAATTAATTAATATTAAAACTAAAATTACTATATAAAAAAAAAAGTTTTAATATTAAACTAATAACTTAATAAAACTTGTATATATATATTAAATATATACAACTAAAACTTTAATTAAAACTTTTATTAAATAACTAAATAAATAAAAAATAACTTACTAGAATTTATAAAACTTATAAGTTTTATATATATATATATATAAATAACTTATGTACAACTTTTTTAGTTATACTTTTTTTTGTAAAATATATATATAAATTAATACAAAACTTTAAAACTTAAAAACAAACCTTGAACTCTACAAATTATTCCGAATTTTTTTATATATATATATATAAAAAGTTCTATTAATACAATAGTTATATTTAATATAATTAAATATATAAAAAGCTTTGTTAATATAATATATAATTTTTTAATTAAAATAATTTATAAAATTATAATTATATATATTTTGTTTATAACTATATATAATATTAAAACTTAATATTTTAATTTTATAAAACTTTTTATTAATAAAATTTAGTTTTAAAATAAAAAAGTAAATATAAAAATTTAAAAATATTTAAAAAATATAAAATAAATATTAAAAATAACAATAAAAGTAATATTATTAATATAAAAAATTACTTTAAATAAAACTTTATATTAAAATATAAAACTATTTATAATTAAAATAATGTTAAAAATTTATAAAATATATATAACATTTAAAATTAAAGTAATAAATAATTATTATTTATTTATTAAAAAAGTTAATTTTATATTTATTATTAAAAAAAAAAGTATTAACAATTTTTAAAAAGTTAAAATAAAACTATAAATAATAGTAATTTTATTATTAAATTTTTTATATTTAAAACTATTAATTTTTAAATATATATAAAAATTAAAAAATTTTATTATAATTGTTTTAAAAAAAAAAACTATAAAAGTTTTTATAATATAATAAAAAATAGTTTTTAATATTTATATTTTATTATTTTTAAATAATTTTAAATTTAAAAAATTTATAATAAAATATAAATATATTATTTATAAAACTAATAAACTTATTATTTAAAAAAAAGTATTTTAATATTATTAAAATATTTAATAATAAAACAAAAAATATAAAATATAGTTTAAAATATATAGTAAAAATAGCGCAAAAAAACTTTATTTATATATATATAAACAATATTTTTATTATATAAAATTTTTGCAAAAAATTTACAAATAATTTTTAAAATACTTTTTTAAATTTTTAAAATATAGCTAACATTTTAAAAGTTTATATTTATTAAACTTTAAATTATAAAAATATAAAAAATAATAAAATAATAAATAAATTAATTAAAAAAAAGTTATAACTTTTTTTAATAAATTTATTAATTATATTAATTAAAATAAAAAAAATCGTAAAATTATTTTTTAAAAAAAAGTTTATAAAATAATAAAAAGTTAAAATATTGTTTATATATATAAAATTAAATTTAAAAGTTTAATTTAAATATTTATTAAAATTATAAAATATTTAATATAAAAATATATATTAATTATTAATAAATAAATCAAATTATAAAAATTTTAATTAATATTATAAAAAGTTTAATTATAATAATATATATAATTATATATATAATAAAATTAAAACATTAAAACATTTTATATATTATTAAAAAATTAAAACATATAAAAACTATTAACTATATTTAAAATTATTATATAAAATTTTAATTAAATATTAGTTTAAATTAATTATTAATTTAATTAGTTTTTATAAATTTTTAAAAATAATTAACTTTTATAAAAAAAATTATTTTTAAACATTATTTTAATAAAAAATTTAATAATATTAAATTAGCAAAAAAACTAAGTTTTATTAATAAATTAATAATTATAACTAATAAAATTAAATTATTTATATAAATATAAAATTATTTATAACTAATAAAATATAATATTTAATTTATTTATATTTATTTTTATTTTTAAAATTAACAATATATTTAATATTAATAAATTATATTTTAAATATTTTAATAAAAAATAAATTTATATATTTAAATTTTTATTAAATTTTTTTATTTTTAAATTTTATAACAAAATTTATAATTATATAATAAATTTTTTATATATTTAATAAAACTAAGTTTTAATTTTTAAAAAATAATAATAGTTTAAAAAATATAAAAAGTTTAAACTTTTATTTAAAGTTATTACTTTTTAAAAATTTTAATAAATAGTTTAATATTTTTTAAAAAGTTTTTATATTAAAATAAAACATTTAAAATATTAATTTAAAGCTTATTTTTATATATATTAATATATATATTTATTTATTTTTTTTTTTTTTTTAATTATATATTTTTAATTATAATTTTAATTTTAATTTATTACTTTTTAAAACTGCAGCTTTTGTTATAACATATAAAACTTATATATTAATTTAATTTAAAATTATTATAATTTAAAAAAACTATTTTATAAAAGTTTAAAATTTTATAAATAATATTATTAACAGTATTTATTTTTTTTTTTTTTTTTATATTTAAATTTTTATTTATATTTTTATAAAAAATTTAATTTTAATTATATAATATTAAATATAAATTTAAAAAATAAAGTTAACAAATATAATTTAATTATTATATATATTTTTATAGTTTAATTTATAAAATATTTTATATATTAAAGTGTTTTTTTATAAGTAAAGATAGATAGTAAAGATAGCTTTTATACGTTGTAAACCCCTAGGGAGGTATGGAGGCTTAAAGCCTCCCCCCGGCGTTAATGTTACCAACCAACCAACCAACCAACACAAAGAAACAAGCAGTCAAGGAGCAGCACAATATTGACGCTAGGCCGCCTGCATCACCTGGATAGGAGGACGGTTACCATTACTGTCTAGGAAAGAGTTGTTAAAGCCAGGAAGGGGTGTGCCAATGCATCCTTGACCGAGATTCGTTGCGCTGGCTCAAAGACAAATACTCTTTTGAGGAAGTCGTACATGTAGACCTGTTCAACTGTGCCGAGGCCGCTCTGATCCCGCAGGCTCAAGTCTACCTTCCTGCCATCCGCTGGATACAAGAATGCCATGTCTCGAATGCGATCGTGAAGGGAATAGTGCTTCACTAGCATGGAGTGCTCACTCTTCTTGATTGAGTTGCCGTCGCCGTCAAAGTAGTTTGACCGCTCCTCCCAGGCCAGCCAGATCCTGTCGGGTGGTTTCCCAAGCATGGCAACCATATCTTTCATGACGTCTTACGGCGGATTGAACAGAGCTTTAAACAGGGTGTAGCCAGCGCAGATCTCGAAGGTGGCGCAGCCTAGAGCCCATACATCACTTGCCGGAGACACTCCCAGGGCTCTGAGGACCTCGGGTGCAGAGTATTGAGATGGAGTGGTTGTCTTTGGTGGTGGGTTGTCAAGAAAGTAGGCTCCGCCAAAATCAACGAGCAGCAATCTGAAGAGCAGCAGACGCTTTTCCAAACGGGTGAGATCGCCGGAACGCACAATGTACGAAGGAGCGCATTGTTCCACTGGCTCGCCGTCACGACGAACCACTGGCTCTCGTTCGGGGTGACCCATACACTTATAAACCTCTTCATCTGACCATGAGTCAAAATTATCAAGTTGGAACAGTATGTTTCCCGTATACATATCTGTAATATGGTTAGAGATTGACTACTGTCATGGAATCGAATGAGCTTACCTCCATGTCCCACGTTGCAAGAGTTCAGATAGTCAAGTGCCAAGAACAACTGCGACATTAGCAAACGCGATGGCCCAAGACAGGAGTAGTTCACCCCCAAAGGACAGGCCAGTCGGTTTCCTGCCACCTGAGTGACTAGGCACTTGTGGCTTCCATTGGGCCCAGATAACACAAAGTCATCCTTGAGTTTTGCAACATAGGTGCTGCCCTCGTGTTTGCAAGTCTGCTGTGCCAAATGGTGGAGGATCTTCAGCTCGTTGCTCTCTGGCTGAAAATCGGCCCTGTATATCTTCAAGGACACAAAGCACTGCTCTGCCGTGTCTCTTGCCAGCCACACCGTAGAGAAGCTTCCAAAGCCAAGCTTATGAACAATTCTGTATCGGTTCTCCTTCAGATAGTCGCCAATGTGGACGGGGTGCAGTCCGCCCACCTTGTAAAGCTCAGCATCTTCTGCGTTTGTAGTACTGGGAGTCGTGTACAATCGGTTTGTAGTGGAGGTAGGCATCGGATTATTCGCAGATCGATTGATCGTGTCGCTGTGCTGCCGGGCGGGGGTTGAGGCGGGCTGCGGAGGGAGTGAAAAGTTGGTTACTCACTGTAGGACTGAATATCTTACCGAGCCTAGAGGGAGGGGTAGGTAGATGAGTACTGGGTAAGGGGGCAGTGACATGTCATAAGGCATGCAGATGTCGCTGCCTGTCTGGTCATTCTCAAGTGATCTACAGCTTCAACGCCCGTCCCTTCTGTTCTTAGCATCAACAGTCCATCGAAGACTCGACTTGAGCAAGTCACCTCGGCTGATTCAAATATGAGCGAAGTGGTAGAATTCGTCGATTGGGGAGACGACTTCCGGTACGCGGAAGAACGGCAAAGGGTAACTGAAATTATTCAGAAAATCGGAGGCGAACGAGGCTTCTCTCACGCAATCGCACAGTAGGTTCATTCATTTGTTTCAACGCACAGCACAGCACTATTGATCAGCTGAACACGATCCAGACAAATGTTGATCAAAAATCGCTATCGGACCATGGTTGGGCTTCAACTTACAGTTCATTTCAAGAAGCGGGAATGGGTCGAACAGAAGGCTACTCGCTATGTCCCAGCACGCATTCATTTCACGGAGGATTGCACTCTCCAAGACGTGGAAGGCAATCCAGAATGGCACCCGGAGGTCAAGGCGGCCTCAGGGGCTGCGTAGGATCAGACGGCTTAGGTACCTTAGCCTGGTGAATTAGGGGGCTTGGAGATGTGAGCTATTCCTTGCGGCAGTAACCCAGGCAGAATTTGGATTACTAGGTGCCCAATGAAAAGCATATGGAGATGATTGACAGAAGCATTGCGCCTTACTCCGTATACAAACAATCCCCATAAAATGCTATTTTGTCATGAATGTTTCCAGTTGTCTTATTGCGTCCACATAGTCATATGCAGTATTACGGATGGATCATCAACATGTCCAAAGTTTTGTCGTCTGTAGCTTAATACTTGAGATCAGACGGCATTCGCGCCCGAGATCACACGCTCTCATCTGACCCCAACATCCTAGACGGCGTCGTTCAACCGTCTGAGAGTCT
The DNA here is from genome assembly GCA_022495175.1 of Hypoxylon argillaceum. Lineage (NCBI taxonomy): Eukaryota > Fungi > Ascomycota > Sordariomycetes > Xylariales > Hypoxylaceae > Hypoxylon > Hypoxylon argillaceum. The sequence continues at coordinate 53,280 of MU378298.1, read as the reverse complement.
GACACCCGGCGATTATACGGCAGATTCATATGCCACCGCTATTAAGAGGTTCTCCGAGCTCGAGACGGGAGAAGGGGAGAGTTAGGAAGATGATACAAGTATATAGAACGGCAATAGGATCTCGAGACTGTAAAGAAAGAGTATACGAAAGCGAGACAAATCAACCATGGATCGTTATGACTGGCTCTCCTATTATTATCTCAATTATCTTCCATTATCCACACATCAAGTGATTCAATATCAATTTCTCATATATTATTAGCTGCTCAGGTATTATCTCCTACACGAGACAAAATTTTCAACCTTCTTTTTGTAACTTTTGCATCGACGGTTTCGTTTGTACTAACTTATTTACATAGTTATTTTGTTATAGATTAATAATGATGCAAAGAGGTATGAAACAAATTATATTAATTGCATATATGAAACTATATTAATATTAATAAATTCAAATATTATATTATGTCAAGTTATCTATTGATACCTAGCTAGTTTATTAACTTCGTAAGTTTTGCTCCAGCTTTCACATCAATGGAAGGAGCACGTGGGACTCTTGCGTCCATGACAACATATCGTAGGTACCTTATTCGACAACACAGGTACCTCTCAAGTACAGCAACAACCAACAGTGTGCACACTCTTGTAGAGCACTATCTGTATGATTCTACCCTTCAAATCCTACCGCTAAATTGGCCCGTTTTGCGCAAACAATTTCTTTTCATCTATTAGTCTCTAGCCTACCTAGCTACAAATCCTAGGTGCGTTCATTAAAATGTTGTACGCGATGTTTGCCCCAAACAAACCAAGGAAGAGTACAGTTCCTCTCTTTCATTAATCTAACACTTTCAAACAAAGTCGAGGATTTCACTACCTCATTCCATACTTCTTTCTCAAAAATCGACAGAAAGTTTGGTTTATACACACGCAATCACTAACTTTTAATCATGAGAAAAGAAGTTACTTTCCACAGTCCTGTGACTACGAGAGGCTTCCCCGAGCCCGAAAATCCACCTACATCGGAAGACAATAGTGATATCGACTCCACACGGGCCGAGGTCGGGACAGACGACGGATTTAACGAATCCGCCCCCACAGCGTCTCAGGTTAAGGAGAAGATGACGTCTACCGACGACTCTTCCGACGCTCCTCCCGAGTGGACGCGAGACGAGGATCGAACCATTTGCGTGAGAAAGGCCGAGGCAAAATCGTGAGCCCTATCATATCACTCTTGTTTCATGTTCATGTTTCAGTGTCTCACAGGCGCTTTCATAAAATTCCTGGCTAACACAGGTACTTGCCGCGCCAGATGGGCCGAGATAGGCCAGGAGCTCGAGCGTAGCCGCAGGGAATGCCAGCAACGCTACCGCACGCTCGCTTCTCACGCCAGAGAGTTAGGTATCACGGCGGATAAGCTAGCGAACCTATACATTAACGAAGGCGAGGAGAAGACCAAGTCCAAGAAGAGCAGCAAGAACAAGTATGAGGATGAGGATGAAGACGAGAGTGACGAGCCCAAGACGAAGAAAGGCAAATACAAGTCCAAGGCCAAAGCAAAGCACGGCGAAGAAGAAGAAGCACAGAAGCGGAAAGACAAGGGCAGAAACACCGCGAAGTTAGACTCAAAACTAGAGAGTGCGCCAAAGGGCAAGAAGAAGAACCATGAGAACGTAACCCCGGAAACTTCCAGCTCCGACTCAGATTCAGAATCCGACTCGAGCCCCAACCCCACCTCCGACTCGGAAGAGGAGGATCTGGAAGCCGAGTACTGGGCGCAGCGCCGGTACATCTACGACACCTTGCACAGCCAGATGTACCCGGAGCAGAAGGTCCTTCGCCCCGACCGTTTCTACAGCGAGAGCGACTGCCGCGTGCTCGCGGGCCTCGAGGCGCGCCACCGCGCCAACAAGTGGCTCCACATCCAGGCCGACTTCTGCAACGCCACCGGACGCATGGTCGAGGCCGAGCTCCTGCGAGCAAAATTTTACGAAAATCGAGAGTGATCATGAATGTGTACTGTAGGCGGTAAGCTTGGTCGTGTGGTTGCTGTGCTTGAATATCTATCGTGTTACCAGCCCTGTTCTGCGGTCGTGCGTATGTAGCCGTTTGGGAGTTTGGGAACACGCTTGGTAAGCTTACTATATGTAGCATTGCGCTGGCTCAGCCTGGCTTTAGATAGTCTTACGCTTTGAGGTCTTGAGGAAAGGACGTTTGCGATAGGCTTCGACAGTAATGAGCTCGGCATTGAGTAAAATAAATATATGTAATTTGAAACGTGTCTTACTCGTGTCCGAGGCGCTTGAAAGGGGGGTATGAGAAAATATGCATATAGGAATGATTTAGCTAACAAATGACAACTATCTAGGTCATGTGCCATTTAGAACTTGCTCTACAGCCTCTCAAGCAGAGCATAAGATGTTTGAGAAATTGCTTTTAGGGATTCAAACCCCCTATTCTAACAGTACCTAGGTATAGCAGCAATCATTAACGATAGCTGATCAGAGTAGAAAACTATTTGAGGGTAAAAGGGGTGGTTGAGAAATGAGAGGAGAGAGGAGAGAGGTTCTCGTCTCAGCATAATATAAGAACATTTAATAGTTAGTGGTAGTGTCAGTGGCGTACTACAATTCGCTCTATAGCAGGTTTGAGCTAGATCTGTGATGCCTGCTGAAGACATGACCTCCTTTCCTTGTCTTAGCAGTGACGAAAACTAACCACTTATATACTCGTCATCTTCTTCGGCTTCCTTGTCCTCATCCGAGCGATCCTCACTACTCCCTTCTTCCTGTGAGCTCACCTCCTGTGACTCACTTGTGACTTGTCTCGTCCTCCTCATCGTCGCACTTCTTCTTACTAGACCGCAATACTCCGCTGGCTTTTGCTGAACCTTTCACGAATAGCCTTTTGGCACTCTGAGGCTTTTTTGGGGGGACTAACGACCTTTCGACGAGAAGATGATGCCTTTTCTTTATCTCTTTAGGGCGACGAGCTGGGCTTAATAGATTTTCCCGTTGTATTCATCTGCTTGGATTCCCGGTTTTCCTGGCTATAGTCGCGTTCTTATCCCTTCCCGGCGTCCTTACTCTTATGAGGTCTCTTGGAATCATCCTCTCATGTCCTCGTGTCTTGAGGTGATTTCTCCTTAGTTCTCGGCGACGTTAAATCCCGGGGTTCCTTCGGGACCCACTTATCCGTAATCCTTTTTTGTATTCGATATTACGATGCAATAGTATGCCTTGCGATAGGTTGCCTTGCTGTGGGATGCCGACGGTGGGCCATACGTACAGACCACCGACAAAACTATTTTTCTCCAATTTCTGTTTTTAGTTTTCAGTTTGTAAAAAAATCAGTTAACATTTTAAAATAATTAACATTTAATATTATTAATATTGCTAATAAAATATAATTATAATATAAACTGTTTAAACATTAGTTTAATTAATATAATTTAACTTAGTTTATAAATAAATTAAACGTGCTGTAATTAATTTTTGTTGATATAGAGCTACAACTAAGAAAACAACAGCTGACTAAGCTGTACGATCAACAGGCTAGATCGCATACATAGCTTATAACATAATTGACCTGACTGACCTGGTTGAGTTGACTGACCTAGTTGACCTAACTAAACTTGACTGAACTTGACTAAACCTAACTAGACCTGATTGACCTGATTGACCTGATTGACCTGGTCGATTTGGTTAACTTAGTTAACCTGACTAGACTTGACTGACTTAGTTAGGTTAACTAAATCAACTAGTTCCATTAGGTCTAGTTAAATTAACTAAGTCAGCTAAGTTAATTAAGTCAGTTAAATTAATTAATTTAATTAAGTTAATCAAATTAAATAAATTTAATTAAGCTTATAAATTAAATAAGCTAAGAATATATTATTTTGTATAATAAATTCAATTAATTTATTGTTTTATACAGTTATTGCGATATTAATTTTCTAAAAACTACAAACTGAAAACGGAAAGTGGAGAAGAAATAGTTTTGTCGGTGGTTTGTATGTATAGCCCTCCCTAGATGCCTCCTGATGAATTAAAAGTAATTGGTTTAAAAGTGCGGGGTAGTGCACAAATGGCGATTTTTGTCAAGTTTTCTTTTGTCTCTCAAACTTTTAGTTTAATAGTTAAAAAGTAACTCTTCTACAGCACATCACAGGGCACACCGGTTGCAGTATAGTTGACAGTACTAGTATTAAAAGGAGCATAAGCCTAAATAGGCTTGCTTTTAAAGCGAAGCTAATGCTAGCTTGTAGCTACTAAATTATAGTTAATTTAAAGCCAAAAAAAGATGTACTGCAAGCATTAAATTTGCAATAGTATAGCTTTAAAAGCAAGCTTATAAATGTTTTATTAGCTAGCTATATAAATCAAACAAACAGAAAAAAAACAAAACTAAACAAAAAAAACAACGCAAATAATAATAAATAAAAAAGTAAGCAAAACAAATTTGCAACATATTTAAGCCAAGTATGCTTAATAATGTAATATTATAAAAAAAAAGTTGTGCAATAAGTTTTTAAACTTTGTAAAACTACTTATTTATAGCACATTATAAAGCATATCGGTTGCAATATAGTTAATAGTATTAGTATTAAAAAAAGCGTAAGCTTAAATAAGCTTGCTTTTAAAGCAAAACTAATATTAGCTTGTAACTGTTAAATTATAGTTAATTTAAAGCCGAAAAAAAATATATTGCAAGCATTAAATTTATAATAGTATAGTTTTAAAAGCAAGCTTATAAGTGCTTATATTTACGCTTAAATCATATTGTTTAATTAGTTAAAATTAATTGTTAAATAAGTTTTACCTTTTATAAGTTAACTTAAAAAATAAATTCTGCTTATTATTAAAAAGCGCTATAATTTAATAAAGTAAGTTTATGCTAAAGCTTTTGTAAATATATAAAAAAAAAGGCTTAAATTTTTAGATTTTTTTTTTTTTTTTTTTTTATATAACAATTTTTTTTGTAAATTATATGCAACATATATATAAATTAAATTTAAGTTGCTAATTAGGTGTAGCAGCTTTTTTTACAAATTAATATTTATTTATATACATTATTGTTAATATGTTAAAACAAACAGTTTTTTTTAAAAAAAAGCTAGCTAGTTTTTGTTTAGCTTTTTTGCGTAGTAAAAATAAAACAATAGCGTAGCAAATCTGTGTTAAATTTAATATTAACAATTTTTTATAAACTAAAACGCTTTTATTATAACAGAAACGCTTGTTTGCTATATTTACTGCTTTTATTGCGTTATTAAAATAAGTTGCTATAAAAGCAGGTCAAATTTGCTACTAATATAGCTAAAACTTAAACGCTTTTTGTACTTACAATGTTAAGTTTTTTTCTACTAAGTGCATTTATTATATTGCTGCTTGCAAAAACAACTGTACTAGTAGCTATATTTTAATATACAATCTGCTTTTTTTTTATATCAAATTTGCTTTTAATTAAATGTAAATTAACATAGCTAACTTTAAAATTAAAAAATTTTAAAAACTGTTTATTACTGCTTGCAAAAAGGCCTGCTTATATTGCACTAATAAAAAAACTTAAAAGTTTTTTAAAAGCGCTAAAAATAAGTAAACTATATATTAAAACCGTTTTAAATTTAATGCTAACTAAACTAGCTTTTTTACATAAAACTGTAAAATAAATCAAAAACTAAAGTGTTGCTGCTGCTACTGCTGCTAAAAAAAATGCAAAAAACTTAAGTAAAAAAGCTTCAAGTTTAAATGCAGCTAAGTTAAATAATATCAATATTATTTAAAATTTGTGCTAAATTTGCAAAACAGTAATTAATAAATATTTAAAGCAGTAAAAATAAATACAAAAATTAAATACTTTTAAAACTAGCTAACTTAAGTTAAATTTGCTAATAATTAAATATTTATTAACTAAAAAAAAAAATAAAATTCAATTTAAACTTTAGCAAATTTAAATCAAATTTTTTAATTTTTAAAATACTTTTTAATTTAACTTTTAATTTATTTTAAATTTGTTTAACGGTATATAAAAGGTAATTTATTTAAAAAAAGTAAGCTAATAAAATAAAAAAAAATAAAAAGTATAATTAAATGCTATTTACTAGTTAAAAAAAAAAATAAAATTTAATTTAAACTTTAGCAAATTTAAATCAAATATTTTAATTTTTAAAATATTTTTTAGTTTAATTTTTAATTTGTTTTAAATTTATTTAACAATATATAAAAAGTAGTTTACTTAAAAAAAATAAGCCAGTAAAATAAAAAAAAATAAAAAATATAATCAAATGTTATAACAACTTGTGTTAAAGTTGTAGCAAATTTAGTTTGCACTTTTAGCTTAACTGTTAATTTAATAGCTAATATAATTAGCTGTATATTAAAAATCGTTTTAAAAACAAAGCGTTTATTAGCTTAAAGTTTTTTATTTATAAAAGTTTTATAATATTGTTTTACTGTGTTAAATGTTTAACAGCTAAAAAGTTTAATATTGCTTTTATTTATACTTACGTTATAAACATGCTGCGCTATGTTTTAACAAAAACTATAGCTTAAATATATATTACAATTAATGCTTAAATATAATAAGCGTTTTATTAAAATTTGTTAAGCTTTAAATTTTAAAAACATTTTATATATAAATTAAAACAGTAGCAAAAAGTCGCAGATATAACACGGTTTTTTTAGCTAGTTTAACAGCTTGCTTATATATACTACAAAGCAAAAAAAGCTACTGGTTGCTTTAAAAACAATATTAACACTAAAGCAGTTTTTGTCCATTTTTGTATTGCAAAAAAATACTTAAAAATATTCTTTAAACTTTGCTAGTTAAATAAACAATTTAGCTAGCTTTAATATGTTTTATTTACAAAAATTAAACGCTTTATTGTTTATATAAGTAACTTTGTTTAAGTGTAAAAATTTATATCAAACTATTATAAACGCTGCATTAGCTACAAACATATTGTATAAATGTTTATTAAATAACGCTTTAAATAAAACTAAATCAGCTAGCAATTAATTTAAAATCGGTACTTTAAATTAAGCGTTTTTAAAATAAAAAAATAAATAAATAGCTTTTTATATTAACTTGTAAATATAAAAACTTTTAAAAACTGCTAAATTAAAGCAAAAGTTAATATAAACCAAACATAATGCAAATATATACAAATTAAGCATAAACTTTTATATTGCTTTTTAAAATAAGCCAAAAGCTTTATTGCAAATATAAAAAGCTAAATTAGCTTTTAATACAAGCTAAAAGAGCTAGTTACAAAAGCTGCACTAATTTTTATATATATTAGCTATTGCGTTATAACTTCTGCAAGTCAAATCTGCTAAACCTGCATATAATAAATGCATATAGTTGTTGTTATAGCAAAAGCTATACTTTAACAGCTTGGCTAAAAAACGCAGAGTTGGCTTGTTTTCAATAAAAAAAAAATCAATAAACTTGTAGTTTAGGTTACTAGCTTATAAGCGGTTTAAATCAAATGCAAAATATGCTTTAAGTTAAAAGCAGCGTTGTTTTTTTTTTTTTTTGCGTTCTAAACACTGCAATTAAAAGCGCAGTTTACAAATTGCAATTTTATTTTTTAAAGAAAAAAATGTATTAGTTGTATTAGCTTGCTGCTGCTTTTTTAGCAGCAAAATTGTAACAACTTTGTTTTTAAATTAAAGCAAAACTAAGTTAAAAATTGTTGCTATGCTTTTTTTAATAAGCTGGATTAACAATTTAGCAAAAGTTTTAAATAAATAAGCTGTAAACTTTATATAAGCTGCTTTTAAAGCATATTTAGTTTTACTGTGTAACATTATTATTAATGTAACAAGCAAAAAAAAGGTATAATAATACTTAAAGTAGTGTTTATATCTTTAATAATTTGCAGTGCTTATTAAAAAACAAACAAATTTGCAATATATTTAAGCCAGGTGTGCCTAATAATGTGGTGTTATAGAAGGGAAGTTGTGCGGTGGGTCCCTGAACCCTGTAGAACCACCTATCAACAGGCGGTCCCGCCTTTATTAGTTTGTAACATAGACTACAATTTACAAGCACTACAATGCGACTCTTACAGCGCAACGACAATGGCAGTTATACCCGCACTTCAGACCTATCTGCCGATGAGCTGCCTTCCTACGCGATTCTTTCTCACACATGGGGACTCGACGAGGTTCTCTTTGAGGATATAGCCAAGGCTCCGGACACCTGGCAGCAGAAGTTCGGCTACAGCAAGATTCAGTTTTGTGCTGAAAAGGCAAAACAAAACGGGCTGCGATATTTCTGGGTCGACACCTGTTGCATCGATAAGTCGGATAGCGTCGAGCTTCAGACCGCCATAAACAGTATGTTTCGGTGGTATCGCAATACGAAAAGATGCTACTTTTATCTCTCTGACGTTTCCTACATCTCGACAGACGCCCCCACGGTCAAGGCGGGTGGTCTAGTAACTTGAAAGGATGCTTTTCGAGATAGCAAATGGCCTACTCGCGGATGGACCCTTCAAGAGCTCCTGGCTCCTTCCGCCGTAGAGTTTTATTCTATGCAAGAAATATATCTAAAAAATAAACAATCTCTGGAGCGCCAACTATGCGATATCACAGGCATCCCTGCCCATGCACTCCGGAGTGACCACTTGTCTGACTTTCCCATCGTAGAGATAAAAAGATGGATCCGTAATCGTCAGACAAAATACAAAGAAGATATGGCATATTCCTTGCTAAAAATATTTGGCGTTTATATGCCTCTCATATACGATGAAAGGCGGCAGAATGCCCAGAAGCGACTGCGGAAGAAGGTCCAAAAAGCTTACAAAGGTAAATATAGGTTCGAAATTTCAACCTCTGGATTATAATCCAAGGCTAACTCGAGTAGGGGCTCAACATACTGAATTCTCTGTTACTTTCAGCCTAACTGGCGTTCCTGAAATACAAAATTTCACTGCAAGAGAGAGTAAATTGATAGAGATACACAGGGTGCTCTCTGGTTCAGATGGAACCCGTCGCTCCGTTGTTCTCCATAGCCTTAGTAGTATTGGAAAAACGCAACTCGCAATCACGTACACAAAGCGTTATAGAGATGAGCACTCTGCTGTATTCTGGTTAAATATCAAAGATGAGGCATCTATCCAGCAAAGTTTTATAAAGATGGTTAAGCAAATAATGCACCAGCATGCAGATACCAGCTGTCTGCGTGGATTGGATCTCCAGGACATTGCTAAGGTGATCGACGCTGTCAAAGCCTGGCTCAGCTTACCAGGAAACACCAGGTGGCTACTCATGTACGACAATTATGACGACCCGAAGCTGGGTAATGGTCCCGATGATGCAGGAGTTGATATCGATCTTTTTCTTCCCGAGGCCTACCAAGGTTCGGTCATTATTACAACTCGTTCATCACAAGTGAATATAGGTCATTCCATCCGAATAAAAAAACTCGAGTCAATCAAAGATAGCCTCCAAATTCTGGCAACAACCTCAGGCCGAAACGGTCTTGAACATAGTAAGCAGAGCAGATCTCCGATACTTGAATTAAGCAGAACTTCCTTAACTCTTACTATAGGCGATGATGCTAAAATTCTCGCGGAAGAACTTGACAGACTTCCTCTAGCCCTCGCTACAGCTGGGGTATATCTAAGACGTGTCGCGATTAGCTTTGCTGATTACTTTTTTTTTTACAAGGAATCGTGGAGCAAGCTTTAGACAACTACCCTGAGCTTAGGCTTTTACCGAGACCGTATACTCTGCTCGACGTGGGAGCTCTTTTATGCCCAGATTCAGAAATAGCATCTGCTCGCTGCCCACTTACTACGATGGTGGGCGTATTTTAACAACGAGGACGTCTGGCTTGAGCCTCTGTAAAACGATATCCCAGATAGGCCGGAATGGGCGTGCGAGCTAGCTGATAAGTTTAGCTTTAATAGCGCTATAGGTACACTATATGACTATAGATTTGTTGAGCCAAACACCTTAGCTCCGGATTTGATCGGATCAAGAGGATATAGCATCTACTCTTGCGTGCATTCTTGGACCGTATGCGTCTTGAATGAAGAGCGGGATGTCAGTCTATTTGAGCTTTCGATGAAATGCGTAGCTTCAAACGTGCCGCCGAAGGATGAGCCTCAATATTGGCTGCGCGGAAGACGGCCCTTGCCACATGCTTTGAGATGTGCCGCCACAATATCAGATGGGATGTACCACAATATGGGATGGGTATTTCGAGATCTAGGGCTTCTTTTTCGATGCCAATCTAGACTACAGGATTCCGAGGACATGTACTTACGTGCGCTTCGAGCGTTTCGAAAAGCAAAGGAGTTGAGGCTCGCCCACGAGTCATCACTAAGAAGTTTATTTGATCTAGGAGTCATATACTTTGACCAAGGCAAAATGCGAGATGCGGAGGATATGTTCTTACAGGCATTTCGAGGCTGCGAGGAGGAATTGGGGCCTGATCACATATTGTTACCAACAATTGCCAATAACCTGGCAGTACTTTACGTACACCAAGGCAAGCAGCAAGATGCTGAGAATATGTGCCTACGAGCGCTTCGAGGATACGAGGAGAAAGTGGGACCCGATCACATATCGACACTCACTATTGTTAATAACCTAGGACTCCTTTATATGGACTGGGGCAAGTTGGAAGACGCCGAAAACATGTCTTTACGAGCGCTTCGAGGATCCGAGAAGGTATTAGACCTTGATAACCCATATGCACTAAAATTTGTACATACGCTAGGAATTCTTTTCTGCGAGCAAAGAAAGTTCCAAGACGCAGAAGACATGTACTTACGAGCACTTCGGGGATATGAGAAGGCGATGGGTCCGCGAGATATAATGAGTCATCGGCCCGCACTCAACACTTTTTACCATTTTGCACTGTTGCGATGGAAGCAGGGTAGACTGTTTGAAGCCAAGTCATGGCTAGAGAAAGGACATACCGGTTTTGAAGCCTTGCTTGGACCGTCACATCAAGCGGTCCTGAAAACGCAAGATCTGTTATCAAAGCTGGATCAAGCACTTGAAGGCGAGTCGAGATCTTGCAATATATATATATATATATATATATGTTAATACTAACTAATCGATGTGCAGACGGCGGAGGTGATGATGGTAGAGATGGTGATAATGGAGGTAATCAGAATCAGTGTTGTCGAGATAGTTCTCCCATACAGCAAAATCGACAAGAGGTTAGGAACAGTCGACGCCGACATGCGATTCTAAGTGAACTCTCAATTTTCTTTAATAGAAGAGTCGCAAATTTAAGGAACTTGAGGAACAAACCTGCAGGTCATACATCTATATCACCAACCCTCTAACCCTGTAACCTACTCGAGCCGGGGCAGATGCACTGCGGACTACTGCACGAGCTCGGCAGCGAGTTTCCTCCAAAGACTGTCATTTACTGTATCATAGACGGTATCCAGCTCTTCTACCGCGACAGGTACTTTTCAGATTTAGAGCTTGTCATACGCCACCTAAAAGCGGTCACCAGAGACGATTATTTAAAGCCCAAGTTCAAAGTGTTAATGACAGTGCTTTTCTGGAGTCCCGGACTACTGAAGAGGGAAGTTGGGAAGACGTGCTACATACGCTTGACAGCGAGGCATTGAAGTGCCGGTCCACTGACTGGGAGGGAGTTCGAGATCAGCTGTGGTTTTGTTTTAGCGGGAAGGAGTTCCGAGTCCTTGTCAGCGAGGAAATGATTATTCCCCAGTTAGCTACATAAGCTACAACTGTTAACATATCAAACAATCGATGCGAAGATTTACCATTCCACTTGCTATACTTTTAGATAATCTAGCAGCGTGGACTTCGCTATCTTTAATAACAATGACGCTAGCAATGTTAGATTTCAGCTTAGAGTCGCGACAATATACACGTAGGTAACGATTGAAAAAGGGACAGCACGCAAAATACTAATAACAGTGCCCATAAGAAGTGTGTAGATTTTAGAAACAGCAGTACTCGTCTAGGCTAATACTTCCTCTGAATGAACCTTGTAGGAGCGGTGCTGGTACTCAGTTTGGCTCTAAACAACAGCTACAGTGTATTAGGTACTGGTACTTGGTGGCACATCTACTGCATCAACTCTAATTAGGTGCTTTAACAGAATGCAAGAGTGACTTAAATCTCCTTAAGTACGTCATGAAGCTATAATCCAGGCGATTTAGGTGCAGTATCCTCTCCGAGAGGCAAATTCTGTACAGGAGATTTGATCTTCAAATACCAAAGCCTCTAACCCTAGATAAAGGCCCCTGTACCTATCAACCCCCTATTTAGCATTTCGAGGGAAAACTGAGGCATAAGATCTCTTAATCTTAACTCTTTAGAGAAACAATGGCAACAGGCGGTACTCCTGATGGTCAGACGCTCTAAAGATACGTGTGCGTTGCCATACCGAATAGTTCAAATATACTTTACGCATCGTCAGATGAAAATCTTATCACGGCAAAGAAGGTAAAGGTTCGTCTTAACTTAGTCGGCAACAGGCGGCATTCCGCCGCTTGGGAACTCTCTATAAGTATGAAGCGCCTCCCACACGTCTCCCCAGAACCAAAAGCTCGCCCGATTATCCTCCGTCAAGTCCTCAACATACCACCCACATCCCCACGACAGCACCGAGAGAGAAAAGCCAGCCACCATGAAGATCCTCAGCGTCCTCCTCCCCCTCGGCGCCCTGCTTTCGCGCACCGCCACCGCAGCCGACTACCCCGACAACGGCAACTTCTCCCGGGGCTTCCCAGACATCCCCGGCCCGATCCCCGTCAGCGAGGTGTACTGCACCGGGAAGCGGCTCGACGCCGGCGACCTTCAGCACGCGCACGCGAAGCAGGCCGACTACTGCGACCACGGCCGGGTCGGCAAGGGCATGATCAAGGCCTTCCCGTACCGCGGCGCCATGTGGGCCGTGTGCAACTGCCTGAAGCTGCAGAAGGTGCCGTGTCCTATAGCCGAGATCGACCACGCCAACGCGCTCATCGACGGGCAGTGCGGCGAGGGCTATTCCGGCAGGGTGGTGAGTTTCTAATTATTTTCCCGCTCGTCTACGTTTTTTTGGCTCTCCTACTAGTATCCGCTTTCGAAGACTAACGGGGGCAATGGTGTAGCATAGCAATAAGTGGCAAAAGATAATTATGCGTGAGAGTACGGAGCTCCTTTGGGGGGTTCCCCAGCCGTGTCATGTTTGTGGCGCCACTTGCTGTATAGTTGATTAATAGGCAACACTTGGTTTTCTGCTATTGTGGACCTGTGGTAAGAGCTTGGAACGCTGCTCATGTTATCAACAATGATGCATTGCAATGATGTAGTGAAGGCGGTCGAGATACCACAATCCTTTAGGGCCCTCTCCTTCTAGTCGCTAGTCTTCACAGACTTCAGTTCATAATTAAATAATTATATCCCATTTGTTTCAAGTCTCTAGAGAGTAGCTGTGCGAGTGTACGTCCCGTTCAGCATCAAGTATTTGTACTACTCGCTCATCGGATTAAGAAGGTTTAGGGTTAGAGAAAATAGATAAAGAGCATGTATATTCCATCTAAATGGCTCTTCTTAGAAGGCTCAGCGAAACGTTCTAATCATCGATCTCACTTAACATGGTAACCCAATATCTTTACCTAGTATTGATCGGCGCCCGGGTTGAACCCCGTTGTGGCCAATCTGAGTTTTCCTTTCCTTTCCCTACAATCAACTGCTGTGTCACGACCAGCTAGGGTAATAAGCTCAGAGTTCCAATGCGTGGAATCTCACTCAAACTCATATAACTAACTTCCAATAGGAACATACGAGGGTAGTAAATAGGGTTAGGGATTCGCGTTCTATCCATTCGCTATGCCAGTATACTGTATCTCAACCTTAGACGCCAAGCCAAGCCAAACACTATAACACTTTCCGAACGCCCTCAGCCAAACTTCACATGCCCTTCTCCGCCCTCCCTCAAGCTCTGTTCCGCTTCCGCCTTGGCGGGAGCCTTCAGGGCGATCTCAGCAGAGTGTAGTCTGCGCTCATTCTCGACGACAACACTGTCCCTGCTGCGCAAGCTCAACAACCTAGCCTCAGCACCATCCTTGTCCTTTGCGCAGATCTCGTCCAGCTCGCCTATGGTGCGAATCATATACTCGAAAATGCAGCGCGCTTCCTGCACGATGTCCTGGCGCTCGGGCTCCGTGAGCGCGCCTTCAGCGTCGTGGAGGCGGTTCTTAAACTCCAGCTTTAGGTCCTCGCCGTCCTCGGGCGTGTCGAACCGGAAGAAGCTGAGCGGCTGCGTCTCGGCGGACGTAGCGTTGGCGAGGGTCGCGGGCGCGGGTCGTTGAGCTGAGGCGGGGACCCAGAATGCTGGGTAGATGACTTCGAGCGAGGCTCGGATGAAGCGCCCCCCGGAAAAGAGGGCCATGTAGAGGACCCATGCGTATGCGAGCAGGGTATGGGGAGATTTTCCTACGGTGTCTCTGGTGTGTGCTAGAAATTCACTAAGGACTGGTGATTCCGAAGCATCATTAAGCTGCTCTGCGAGTGTGCGACTAGACCAGTGTGTCAAGGAAATCAAATCATTCTTTAGTGCTTGGGAGCGTTGCAGTCCTTCGAAGTATAAGTTGGCGAGGAGTGGCTGTATCCGTGCGTTAACCAGTAGTTGACGGCGAGCACCCGAATCGTCGTCTAGCGGCGCCTCTACTAGATCACATGTAGTACCATTTGAGTCGCCTTTGTCGGAATTATGTGCCCCTGAGGGCTCTAGAGATTCAGATTCCATGGCTGCCCGCCATAGTGACTCGAAGGTGATGTATATAGGCGCAACGTGGAGGAGACCAGATACGTACTGAGAGGCGTCATCTGCTTGTGGAGGCAACGCCAGCTGTAGTCGGGAAATCACCAGCTTATTAAGCTTTGTGTGGACAGAACGGGTAGCGATGTTAATAGAGACTGACAAGGGACGAATATCATCCCCAGTCTTTGAAGGCATGGTAATAGGTATAAGGAGATGATAGCGGGAGGGATTGAATGGCGCTTAGATGAACCTGAGAAGGCAGAAAGCCTACAGACACAGTTGAGACAAAACGAGCCAGAGCTCTAAAGGTTCACTCCATTAATATGATAATCTCTGCTAGTTAGGTAGTTTAGAGGGGCAACAACGCGACTGCCGTCTCACAACCGGAAATGTATAGGGCGAAACAGCAGGCGGAACCGAGTGTCAAACCAAGTGGCCTTGAACTCAAATATAACCAATATAACCAGGTGCGCCGTCTTACAAGGAAGCCACGAGGTCTTCAGCTCGCCAGTAAGACAGACCTCCAACAACGCGAGGCTTGAAGTACAGAGAAATGAGGAGATGTGATAGGCTGCACGAGGAGCCAAGAGAGTTCAACCGGAAGTCTAAGGAAGAAAGAGGAAGAGTCGAGATAAGGTTAGGTTGACAAGAAGAAGAGAGGGGTGTGACCATAGAGCCTTTTCCACTGTAATAATCATCTACGGAACCCGCAGAACCCCTACCCAAGTACCTACCTACATAAGGTACCTAGTAGGTAGGTAGCTAGCTACATACTACTATATGTAGAACAAGACCCAACGAGAACAGTATAGTCTACCTGGGCAGGGTTCGGGTAGTTAGGCGGCAGGCCCACGTGCCCGGAGTAATGGGTCATGCCCGTAATCGAGTCAGATCTTGAATCTCTTCGTGCTCCTCAATGTTCTCATGACCCGCCCTATTAATAATCCACTTGAGAAAGACGCTTGGATCGGGTAACGATACACAGCATCCAGCTAATAAGCATATAATCCGGTTCCCAGTCCATCGAGCTCAGGATCTTGGTCGGATAACAGCCACGGAAACCATCGTCGCTGTGTTGCTTCTAGACTACCTAAGTGTACTATTTGACACGCGCGGATCCTTGCATGGAATGACACAGTAGCTTTTGGTGCCCGCCTACAGAGTAGTCAAGTAGTTAGATACTGGGGCCTCTCACACGCGGAATATGGCTTGGGGAGAAGTCTCGGTTAGAACCCCCCCGGCTAACCAGGTTTTTTTTGTCTCTTCCCCATCGCACTTTTCGATGTTAGAAAATGGCGAATTTAGAATTGTCGATCGTGACTAAGGTGGGAACTACAGTAAGGTGGGATGGAATGCAGGGGTGGAGAAGATACTCCGGTGTCTTAGTTGCTTGGGGGGGGTTATGTAATTAACTACCTAGGTACCTACATAAGTACCTATATGTAGCTAGCATGAGTCAGCCATGCTGCCCTGAGACCATCGATCCCCCTGTCGATCTCCTACCAAGTTAAGTCACCCAGCTGTTGTTATCAGGAACTGTCCAAGATTTCGGTGGTGTTCGAGTCTCAGCCATCATGCATGCTATATTTCCCTAGGACTAGACCCCTCACCTACTACCTACTACTCACTAACCTCAGTTCACCTATGCTGTCTTCCCTTTCTCCGCCTCGACCCTCTCCCACTCCTCCCACATCACGCCGCCAGCAACGTCCTTCCCCTCTCTAATCTTGACTAGATACGGTATTCTGGAATTAGCAACCCTTCATATTCTCTAGGGCGAGGTGTCAAAGCGTGGAAGAGCCATGCCAGGTAGGGCTCTAGATAACGTAGGTAGGTAAAATCACTCACCGTGTTCCACCCCGCCCATGCTAAGCGCCATCTCCCTCCACACATCCACATGCAGGTCCGGCACGTCGTAGACGGGCGGGTCTCCCCTGACGGCGCCGGCCCCGGACTCGTCGTGCAGGAACCGCCTCTCGTCCACGAGGACCACGTCCTTGAAATACACCGACCCGGCCTCCGTAGGCACGTCGTAGCGGCGCATGATGGCCATGCCATCGGCCTGCTGGAGGATGCGTCTAGCCTTAGACTCGATGGTCTCGTCGCTCGCTTCTAGTGCCGGGATAGAGCTTGCTGCTGCTTCAGGAGAGGGAGGAGAGGGAGGAGGCATGTGGATCTGGATGTATTCCCAGACGCCAAACTTCAGGCACCATGGCGAGCAAAGCCGTCCGTGCCGGTGCCATGCCGCCGAGAATTCCTCGTGAGAGAGGTCCGGTCTGCGAAAGAGGGGGCCGCCGGCTGAGTTGAGTTTCGGGGTTTCTGTTGCTGACATTTTATATGCCTCTCCAATACTGGGTAGTCAATATTTAAATTAAACTGTTTCGTATCGTAGCTTTGGGGTCATTGAATTGCGAAAGTGCCCTTATCGTGCTTTGAATTTTAGTGCGGACATGGTCGTCTGATAATTCTCTCGATGGATTTGTAAGCCGGAGAAGCTGTAGTAGAGGCTGAGTTTTAACCCATGACAGTATACTGTGATCTCTTGCTTATCTGTCATCAACAGACATGACGATAGTGTTAAGGACACCTATCACCGAATGATTGAGAGAAGCGGTGTAATAGCTTTGTACGTCGATCCGGCAACCGTGTGTATGCATTTCTCATCTACGTTCTATACCAGCGTAGTCCTATTGATCCAACCCCGGGCGCAAACTACCGACCTAATATCCTAAGAGAAGCCACAGAGCGCCGTATCCATGCAGCCCTGTGACCATGCGTATACCTTATACCATCATATGTCTACCTTGTATTTATGCCCAATATCAATGTCCGAAACATCGCATTATCATAACTCAGTGTCGGAGTCTACATTCTTAGTTGGCTCGCCATCTTCATGGCTTTCATGGTTGATGAATAAGAACGATATCACTACTATCACCGCACCAACCCAATACACAAAACTCGAGTATTGTTGGTACTGAATCATCTCTCCAATGAGCGACACCGGTATGTTCAACGACAACCCTACAGTGACAACGAGCGGGGTCGTGAGGAGCATAGCATATGCCCATGATATATCGGAAATGAAGGACGAGACTGAGTTAAGCTACCGATTTGTCAATTTCCAGCACGCAGACGTTGTCACGGGGAACATACGAGAATGATCGTCCAAATTTTACCATTGGGAGGGAGTTCGAACTGCAACGAGTCAATCTCTCATCATGTTTACGCATGCAACAGGATCGACTCACAGGTTCAATCCCCGTGTAATGTAGAATGGGGAATAGTGGCCAAAGCAACAAAACATTGAATATACCAACGAGGCCGAAGAATAAAGGCATGTTGACACGATCTTCGTTTCCTATCCTTACTTTCATCACGACCACGTAAATGCCGTAGACGATAGCACTAAAAAGCGCCATTGCATCGCCAATCGCGATTTGGGCTTGCGTCTTATGCGGGAAGTTGCCTCGGCCGTCGTCATTCCCGTCGCCCGTAAGGTCAACCAACGATATGAGAATGACACCTGACAGCGAGGCCAGCACGCCAATTAGCTTGCGAACCGAGAAAGCCTCAATTTTCATCATTGCGCAAAATATTAGTGTCCAGACGCTACTTGTCGACGTCAGGATTGTGACGCTTCCCACACTCGTGTACTCTAGGCCGGCAGACGCAAAATAGTTCCCGAAGAACCAGATCATAGCAAACTCCAAACTGAATTTCGCGGTCTCAAGGAACGATAACTTTCCTGCGGGTTCTGCAAGATCATGTGCTTCAGGATGTTCTTCCTCGCTGACTAGCAACCGTTCTCCCAGCATGGAGTCTTCATTTTCCGCACTGCTCTTGAATCTATCCGGTCCATGAGCACGTCCCCGCCAGGCCTGTAATGCTTGGTTCTTTACACGCCTAAACCCACCATTCTGTATTGTGTATTTGATGGAGATCGGTATCATCGAAATCGCAAAAATGGACGTGTTCATATACACGACGAAGAAGGGTTTATTGTAGGTACGATCGGAGAAGATGTACTAGGTTACGTCAGCTACCTAATGTCATCCTCGCGGAAGAGGTTCACCTAAGGGCGGGCTACTCACGCTAGCGAGAAAGTTCGATGTCGTCCAAAGGAAAACAGTAACGAGAAGTAAACTGATCCCAAGCGTCCTACGCGCCAGATGCCAAGCCCCGAATGTCCGCCGCCCCCCACCGATCGAATTCCCGCGAGGCCCGGCGGGGGTTGATGGGCGGTCAGCGACCGACAGCCTGATAGATGGCGGTCTTCTCGCCATATCGTCGCCTTCTCGTGGCATATCGTCTGCTGTCGTCTGTTACCCGTCCTCTGTCGCCGGCGATCCCGAGGTTAGGAGCCTCAGGTCGGATGAGTACACGATCGGTAGGTAATGTCGAAGGCACTAGATGGAGTCATTGACCTCAGGACGATGCTCAATTCTCGAATATGAAGTATTAAAGCTCTTGGGCAAGTAGGAGGAGTAGTGGGGAAGGTTGAATGAATGAATGTCACTCAACGCCAAATCGCTGAATAGTTTGAAACAAACAGAGCTGTAACAGGTTGCCGCCGCTCGGTACTACTACGTACGTATACTTACCTGGTTCTGCGACGTACCACTTTCATCTAGATGCATGTATGTACTCTATATCTACTAGTAAGTACCTAGGTACCTACCTAGGAAAGTTAGGCCCTAGACGATTTAGTGGGGGAGCTACCCGAAGTGGTTTAGAGTGCTCTACAGATAGTGAAAGGTGCGCGCTACAAATAACGGAGGCAGGTAAGTACATTCTTTCGTGGCAGGAGTACCTGTTGTCGCTTTGTCGCAGTTCAGACTGTTGTTGAGACTATTAGTATTGCACGAGGAGAAAAGTCATATTCGTCATGTGCTAACGATGTCTACTTTGCTAGTTTATACAGCCCTATGCTAAAGGGAGTTATAGATAAAAACTTCAGCGGTGCTGACATCTGATTTGACTTGAATGGTGCGTATCTCAGGCGAAGCCCATTGCATTATGTCTTTGAGCTTCACCGTCGGCCAGCGGTACATGAACCCCAAGCCTGAAGCTTTACCAGTCCTGTACAGGGTGCATTCTGTCATGCGATATCGTAAACATGGCAGGTGGCGTATAGTTCGATTCGACTGTTGCGAAACAGCCTCGCAAGTTTCACATACGCCGTTTGGATCGTTGGTATCTGGGTTGCACTAAAAGCTCATGAGCATCGGGACCAGAACTCGAACACAACACGTGTATCACTACACCCTAACTTTTTGCATGCGGCATCTCACACAAGCCTGTAACTTCCGCGTGTTGCTGGTCTCTTCTCGCATCTTCTGGACCGAGAATAGCCGGCGGCGCTGTCGGGTTTCGGTCGATTTGCCTGGTTCCTAATGCACCAACTCGAAAGCCTAACTACCTCTATCCTCCAGGACTAGCTTTCTCGCACTTTAATGCTTTATGACAGCTCAGCCACCCTCTACAGCGGGGTCATTGGAAGGCCTGCGATGCCGTCGCAAAGGGGCCTTGGTTGAGCGCGGGCAGTTGAAGAGGTGTGTTCATAGAGCTCGCAGCTGCGGGTTCGCATACATTAGCTGACATTCGATTTCAAGCTATGGGCAAGAAGGGATGAGAAAGATAGAAGTAACACAACAGGAAATCGGCATATAGACCTGTATCATGGCCCGGCGTTGACTGGAGCAAGCTGGACTCGTCACCGGCGATAGTTGTTAGGCATTGGGTTGCTAGCGTGGACGTTGGTAGCAGAGCAACTACCAATTGAGACGCTAGAGATGCCCCGTCGAAAGCCCAAGAGCCGGAAAACTCGAGGGCTGTCAGAGTTTCGTCAAAATCATGATCGAAATCAGAGGCACTTGTCTGCCAATCAATCGAGCCCGGGTTTTCCACATGGAAGTAGTCATCGTGCTCGTCAGGTACGGTCAAGAGTGCTTCTGGCTGCAATGGCGCTATGGCATTTGTCGTTTGTGACCCTAGAAGCTGGGAGAGCGGTAAGGTGAGGAGACTGGCCGGTCGCTCTGCGTCATGCTGGACAAGAGATCACGCGGATTCTCTGGTCTGTGCCGCACGTTTCGAGGGCCTGCCATGTCGGCAAAAGGATTTGCCTTTTTACCGCACGCTCTAGCTGCGGCGGGCCATAGTTTGATGCCTGAGTCTGAAGGTATTCAGGGGGTATTTTACATGAGTGACGAGGCAAGAAGACTGTAAACTCGGACAGCGGAGACCACCGGAGACACGGGAACCTACACAGTGATACATACTGTCATTTCTCATTCGGCACAACAGCGACGGCGGTGAGCACGCTGGGTTATATTGGTGCACAGTAATGGACTCGGGCTACATTGAAAGTCGGGATGGAAAATGCGTCTTGACCGTTACGCAGCTCGTACCTACATAATTTCCCTAGTTACGCATAAGCTTTTAAGATATGGGCCAGGCACTTCGGCCGGTCCTGGAAATGGAAACAGCCCGCCAAACCACTCGCCCCGACCGTCCCGACCAATATACCACCGGCCCCAACAATGTTAGCCAATCCGCTCCCGTCTGTTTGCCGTTTCGGGAACCGGTCAACCTCTTCCCCTGTTTCTAGGCCGGCGCTAACTACATTTGGTCACATATAACAGTGAGGCTGGTTCAGAGGCTCAACAGAGTATTTAATCAAGTACCTATAAGAGTATGTACTACCTTCTGTGCGTGCCACCATCAAGTACTATGGACTAGGTGGTTTCTTTCGTGGGCTGTCTCATTCTATGCATGTTTCAGTAACAAGATGTAAGATGCCACTAATAGCTAGCTGGTCAAGTATGTTAAGCCAGTACCACTACATACATCTAAGTGGCCGTGAGTCATAAGTGTCGACCTGAGCAGCGAAACAACTGGCAGAGCCGCAGAGTTTTTGATTTCCATTGTACCATATACATGTATTTAAGTTAAGTACTAACTTCCATCTCCAACCCCGCCGATTGCGGAGAATGTGTTTATTTGTTCCCTACACAACTAACTACATGCTTTCTAGTACATAGGTATGAAATACTAAAGCTTGACCATAAAACTGCTGCAGTGGGTAACTTGTTGGACACATTGTCAACCCACCTTGATAAAATTTGCAAGTTCGGACCTGACGAGAGAGATTTGGTCATGCTCTAGCACAAGTTTGTCGTGGACTAGCCGAATGGCACAACAGTTAGTTGTTTTACTATTCACAAGATCCTTTCTCAAATCAGCTGACAACAGATCTAACTTACCATATGTAGGGCACTATCACCTCGATAATGGAGCCTCTCGGTGAGCCCGGCGGTTACTCCCGTATGTCGAAGTCGGTAGGCATCACTTGCGGAATTGGTACGCAGCTTCTCCTCGATGACCATCCCGCCGTCAAGAGATCGGGAGTGGCTGCGCCCTATGATAAGATTCCTTGTGATGCGCTACGCGAGAGATTCGAGCTAGAGGGTATTATTCTAGTGGGAAAGACTCTCCCGCTACCTAAGTAGGCGGGCGACCGAGTGTTCAATTTTACTTCTAGGGCGACAAGGGACAACTTGAGAAAGCTCTACGTACTTTACTACGATCAGGGGTAGCTATCCATAATCGAAGATTCACGATCTTACTATAGATACACCTATGGAATTCTAAATTACAAGAATTAGGCTTAATGATATATGCGTATCTCCGACGTAAACTACTATTATATGATAATTTTTGCTATCCATTTTTGGTTCTTACGACAGTGTTATTCTTCGCTATCTGCAAGATACAGAAGATCTTAATTTCCCATCCCTTACATTATTTCGCTATTTTCATGCTCCGGTCATCCGTTCTCGACCGCTGGTGAAATCACACGCATTTTCTTCCACACCTATTGGTAATAATAGTGGTTATTGCCATGAACGGTCTATGGCTATCCCATTAATGATCTTGTAGTCTAAATCCAGTCACAGCTAAGAGAATCAGGGCTATTTAAAAGGCCTGGTGTAGTATTTATTCAGCTAATATATCCCTTGAGTTTTTCAATGTCCATATTTTTTCTTTCTTTTTTATTTAAAGGAAACGAGGCTAATTTATACTCCAAAGGTTTTAAGCTATGATGTACATATTTTTATCCCTTTTAAACATATTTAATTTTATTATATAGTCTAGTGAGTTTGGATGACCCATTTCCCTTAATAAGCAGGTTAAGTCTTGGGCTATTAAACGCGTATATATATAATTATAGCCAACAGACCTTTGGCAGAGTGATTGGTATACACTGCAACAATAATACACTATTGCACAACACGCCAATCGATTCTGAGGGCAATGCAACACTAAATTGAATAAAATGGAACTTAGAAAACTATCTCTGTTACATCTTCGCTATCAAACCTCATGCCCATCACTTCTTTCTATCCTTTTCTAAATTACCTCAGCAAAAATGATAGCCTTTCAATACAGTTCTGCATCAAAGAATAAAGTTAGTGCAACACAAGCTAACAAACGGGCGGTTCATTCGCTACCCATCTTATGAACAAGTCCAGTATTTGGCCTAGCTATCCCGGGATCAGACGCAACTCAACGTTCTCTAAATTTCATGGTCGTACGTGGTAACTTATAGCTTGATTAATTACACCATACAATTGAGACTCAATCAAGAACAGGGCTCTGGTTTTTGGATCTTGGCGGGAAAAAGGGACGGGATATAGAATTGAGTTGTGCAGGTCAAGCTGGGGCCAAGACCGGGTAGCTTAGGCAGCCACATATTATGCTCGGACGAAGTACATCGTTGATTGTTGACACTGCAGACTTCAAGTATTCCCCCATCCATAGGTGGTAGGGTACCTACTATATCAGCAGTTGTGTAGACCCTGGGTGCACTTTTCAGTTGAGATGCTTTTGATTGGGTTCACGCGGCGCGTCAAATTGAACAATAATGAGACAAAGATACATTAAAAAAGAAATTAAGTTGCTATCCCATAATATATCAAAACAGCGTCTAATTGCGATTGGAGTTTTGAGCCATATTTAGGCATGCTCCCGAGGTTTGATAGAAGAAACAGCTTCTAGTCGATGAAACATATCACTCGTGAAACCTCACATCGTCTATACACATTCTCTTTGAAGTGATGCCAAGCCCCCAAGATGTTGTTCTCTAATGCTGGCTAACCCCCTTTGACGGTCGAGATCTCTGGTAGGATCTGATGCCAGTGGGGCGCACTAGATAACTGTAATATGATGAATGAATAGAGAGGCACACCGAACAAGAGTGTGTTACTCCTTCTTGGTGGGCCATATATTAGTTGGTACATGATATCGTGAAGGAGCTGGCTAATCGCGGGTGTGTCTGCCTCATCTAGCAAGCGCAGCCATCACGGTCGTTCTCAATATGGATGTTGATAGGGTCCTGGAAGTCTCCACTAAACTCTTCCGATTCTTCCTGAGCAAGGGCATTTCGCGCAATAACTGTGTGGCCCATGTTAGATTACGCCATAGTGGCATTTATAGAGACGACTTAGCCTCACCTTCAAATGCTTGTTCGACGTTGATCGCCTCTTTGGCACTTGTCTCGAAGTATGGGATATCACCCTTGGAGTGGCAGAAAGTAGCCGCTCTCTTGCTTGAAATCTACATGACAGCTATTAGCATGAAATTCTGCGATCAGCGGAAAGAGTAGCGACTTACTACTCGCTTGCTCTCCTCCACGTCGATCTTGTTGCCGAGAACCACCTTTTAGGATCAATGTCAGCACATTTGTTCAAAAGGTTAGAGCCGCCTGTCTATCGTTTACTTACGAAAGGGAAATTCTCGGGATCCCGCGGGGAGGCCTGGATCAGGAATTCATCCCTCCAGCTATCAAGCGCATCGAAGCTCTTGGAATTGTTGACGTCAAACACTAACACGCAGCAGTCGGCACCGCGGTAGAAGGCGACACCCAAAGACTGAAAACGTTCCTGGCCGGCCGTGTCCCAAAGCTATCACCTATCAGCTGCTGCATTCTATGCCGTATCTGTGGTATTGTCTTGTCGTACCTGCATCGTGACTTGCCTATCGTCCACGAGAACCTCTCGGGTTAAGAAATCGGCACCAATTGTAGCCTTGTAACTTGCACTGAACTTCTTGTTGACCTATTACGCAAGAGCACATCAGTCCCTAGCCGCTCGTATTTTCGGAGGCATCGTCCTCGGAGGCCGTGCTCGTGATTGTCGGTAACGTACATATTGGTTCATCAAACTTGTCTTACCGACGCCGCTGTCGCCGAGGATAATAACCTGTTTGAAGAGAAATCAGTTAGATTTGCATCTCAAAACAGAGGCCAGCCAAGAGAGGAGCAGCAGTATTTACCTTCAGCAGCACCTTCTTCCTCGAAGACATATTGAAGTTGGTCACGCTCGGGAGCTCGACTGTCTTATCGTGCGTATTTACTTGGTCGTATGGAGGCTGACGACGCCGTATGTGGGATGAAAGCGATTGCTATCGCTTGGCTAAGTTCGGGGTTCACAGAAATAGAGTTGCGAATGTTGCAGGTAACGGATGGCCGCCGGTTATGGGTTATTGCTGTCTCCGGTGTCTAGGCAAGCAACAGCAACCGGACTGTCGAGATAGCTGGAGCTGAGACACAGGGTCACCCTATTACTTAAAACAGCTCTGGTTCCAGCCCTTGTGGCGTGGCGGCACAGGACCAGATATTAGGTGGCTGGGTCCGCCAGGTGACCTAACAATCCCACAACAAAGCCACAAACTCCCCGCACCCCGTTTCGATAAAGCATTATCTAGCAGCCCAATATTGGCACTAACCTACCTAGGTAATAAAGTCTCTCTTATCTAATTCCGCCAGTAAGATAAAGATAACGCTACCTAGGTAGCCTCGGCCTATGTAGGCCCGCCATCCGGGACAAACAACATCAACAGGTTGACGCATCATCAAACTATTAGATAGGTGTTTTATATTTATCTTAAGGTCAAGTCCCAACATAAGTTCTTGGGAAAGTACATGAGCGTAGATCAGCGCATCAAATTCCCTGCCTGCCTAGCCAATAGGTACATATGGTAATATGGAGAAATCCCGAGCTCGAATATCAGTCGCGTCATTATGATGACATCATGTCCCGGATCACGATTTGGTGTCTCGATAGTGTAGGCTAAGTAATCACATTGTCGATTCAACTCAACAACACTTCTTTTAACTTGTCATAAATGTACTGGAAGAAACCGCGATAATTGGACTAGCAAATGAAACGAAGCTACATTGTCAATCCGTCTTGTGTTTTAATCTCCTGGGAAGACCACACTGTCGAGGCATCAACCCTCTTCTGTAATCATGGTGGCAACTCGCATTGATGGCACCGTTAGTGTCCTCCGAGCTATTACACGCACAGGGGCCGTACAAGGCCAACGACGGGCGTTCATAGCAGCCTACCCGCGTCGTGCACATCAAGGCTACGGCGACGGCAAGGGAGACCCAGTAGCAGAGCATCCCGAGCGGCAGCCAGCCACAAGCAAAGCCCAGGAGTCCGCCGAGCACCCGGGGCCCGCGCCCCCGGACGTCGGTAAGGGCACGGCGAATGCCTCGACCAAGCGCGCGTTCTCCGACGGCATGAAGAAGGCAGCGGCGGCGTCCGGCGGGGACTCACCCGAGAAAGCTAGTGCGCGCTCGGGTGGTTCGCGGTCGAAGGAGGCGGTCGAGACGGGCAGCAGTCCTACCGCAGGCGAGATCCCCAGCGGCAAGAACGGGACCGCAAAGGGTGGCGAGGCGCTAAAGGGTCCTCAGGGCAAAAACGCGCCGCCACAGCCCAAGATCCTGAACCAGTCGGCCAATGGCGTCAAGTTCGGATTGACGGAGGAACAAAAGCGTGAGGTTGAAGCACATAACCAGGATTTCGAACGGAAGCATGACAGGGCCGAGCAGGCCCCAGGGGACAAGGTTGACAAGAAGTTTTGGTCGGGGGTGTGAGCTGCGCCCCGTAAATCTACTTCATCTCGAAACTCTACTAACTAAGGGTGTATAGCGGCGGCCGGCAAGCTGGCGAAAATGATTGGAATGCTTGAACATGATATAATAGGGGGGGTCCGCGTACTGTAGCTTACTTATATGCCCACTACCCGAGGGCACTGTATGAGGTATAAGAAGTGCTAACATAGAAACTTTAGAAGTTATATCATCCCCAAAACCCTAGACTTATTTCAAATGCCTTCAAGTAATATCCTGAGGAGGAGTTACACTCGCTGAAGATTTGAGCTTCTCCGTCGAAGAGTCCAAAAATAAATAAAATCGTGGAGGTTTCATGAAAGTGAGAGGGTGATGTCGAGGGGGGTTACCTACGCAAGACCATTCCGACCCGAGGCATTTGCGATAACAAAAGCCACTGTCTAAGTACTGAAGTTATCGAACCTCCCACATTTGTCGCAAAGTTGATGACCGCACTCGTGACAGTGCCCGTCTATTGCGCTGCTCCAGGGCCCACTGCCGCAATTGCACTTCTCTCTGTAAGCCCAGCTTATCGGTTTGTATAAGAGATGAATGCGACTTACGCAACGGATAGTTACGACTTTTCTCGGATTTTTATGTGAGCGAGACGGCCCACTGAGATTCTGCCAATCTAACGCGCGACGTTGTACGAGCGAGATCAATGCTAGGGCTTTCATGTGGTCTGCCATATGGTCAAACAGATCTTTCGTGGTCATGGCCTCCTGGCAAAACGGACTCTTATCAACGTGAACTTCGGCTATTGGCCATTCCCACATCTCTCGCAGAGTCGTAGGATCGCTATCCTTTTTAGAAGCGGGCCGCGCCCCCAAATCCTTATCATTGACTTTATGATAGCCCAGGAGAGCCAGGGTTTTAACTAAATACCCTTGTGACAATGAACCGACTAGAATATTAGTCTTAACTCAAAGTATGCTAATATTGGTAAACTCACGCTGATCAAAGCAATCTATTATCTGTTCATATGTCTCTAAGAGTATGCTTTGGATATCTTGATGGTCCTGCAACGTAGCCGCTAAAGAACCAGAAACTGACTGTCTGGTCGTGACCTTGTTCTGGTGACCCCAGATGTGGAGCTTGCTATATTCTTCATAGCATTTTTTGAGCCCCTGGCCTGATTGTAGCCCAGAATCCTGATTAAATCGAGCCAGAAACCATTGAAATGATTCAAAGCACTTCGAATACACTGTACCAAGTGATCGCTCACCCACCATGCTCCCTAAATCGATGCCCGAGGTTCGGACAACCGCGTTGTTTTCGGCTACGTCTTCTTTGGGCATTTCGCTTGGTGGCTAGCTTCTAGTTGTTTCGATTACAATACCGCTTCAAAATTTGGATGGGGTATCGCGAGTGATGGAAAAAGGATCTTTAGTCTTCGTAAGCATGCATTGACCGGTTGAGTCGATAACGCTTGACAGCCAAACAAAATAAGCCCACCAGCAAATTGATTGGGGATTATCTAGGCCAGCCTGGTATGTGATACATTTAATCTAGATCTTTCTATAAGCTATAAAGCTACGAGCGGGGTTGTTGGGGGCTATCGAGTCCGCTTGTATATCATACCATATGGCCCGACCTGATAGGTGAAGGAGAGCACCTCAAACTTTTATAAAAAGCAAGAGTAAAAGTACCAGAACTCGTTGATTATTGACTGTGATGATGAGTTCATCAACATTCTAGAACATATGGACGATATTATGTCACGTCTAATGGACAAGCTTAATATTGACTACAACGGAAAGGTAATTATCGCAAGACTTCCTATAGAAATTATTTAATACTGACATCGGTATTCACAGCCAAGATGGACTGATGAGGCTACTGAAAGAGTCTCACGGGTGTGAAGAAGAGTCAGGCGCAATTTCGGAGACGGAGGGTAAAGGATTGGATAATGGAAATCCTAGATGCATATAATTAACTATTAGATACCAAAATTAATTAGGCTATTTTTAACGATCAAGGAGCGTAAGCCAACAGTTTGTCTGCCTGATAGTTGAACAGGTGTTAATTACATAAAAAATACACAACTACCGGAAGGTAGCGAGATAAGTCTTGATCATACTTGATAGGCTACTCCATTCTACGCCAACCTTGATTAGCATGGATCAAAGAAAGTGCACTTTGCCCAACCTTGTCAAATATCCCTCATACGGGACCTGCCTATAGCAAAAGATTATTGACTTTAATCACGATGCTACACGGAGACTGAAAATGGCCTTCCGATCGATGTCTTACGTAGAGCTATTGAAACAAAAGACAAGGCACTTGAAGATATAAAGTTCAGGTTTGCCCTAGACTTTCCTGTAAGCTCGTTTTGACCACACCCCCTTACCTTTTACTCGCTCTCAGCTTGGCAGTGTGACATTTGCGGGTAAACCTGCACTTGAAAGTCAGGGGGATGCATTGATTAAGTTTAGGCTTGCAAGTTCACGTTGAGTTTTCCTATTTATTCCTGATCGCCCTCTCCCAGGGCTACTCGAGAAAACTAGCCAGACAGGTTCTCTACACTAAATTACACTTATATTTTTGATTTCAAGATTATTTTGAATCGCCGAAAATTTTTAGAAGTGATATTGCGATCATTCGTGAAGTCTCTAAAGCATGGTGTGTGTTATCCACAAGTTCCGTCTTAGCAAGACAGCTTTTATAACTTTATAAAAGCTTTCAAGTTTAACCTCTATTAAAGTAAATTAAACGCTTTAGGAACAACTGATGCTTCTATGCTGCCTACTGTGTCGCCAGCCATTCCTCGTGCCTCTTCTTCTGTGTCTCCCACTGCTTGACCAGCTTCTTGCGCCTATTCTTGGACAACGCATTCCCCGCTGCGTCCACGGTCGGGATGCCGCTTTCGTCCCATTCCAAGTACTCGTCCGAGGTCCTGAACATCAGCTGGGGGTCGACGTTGGCGCACTCGCGCAGCTCCTTCTCTCTCTCGGCCTTCCTGGCCTCTTGTTCTAGCTTGGCCTTCGCCTTCGCAGCGCTAGCTGATTTCTGCTCCGCGCGCGCCTCTACAAGTGATTTGTCGAGGGGTCGTACCAAAGTAGGCTGAGAGTCGTTGCGGTCCTCAAGATAGATGCCTAGATTCCAGAGGTGTACGTCGCGGAGCTGGTCGCATAGAGCAAGCAGGTCTTTTGCCGGCGCTTGCTGGGCCGCGAGGGCCTTGATATCGGTGCGGAATTGCTGCAGTACTTGATCATACGGTTTGGAGGATTCAATCACTGTCGTGGACGCCTCCATCGTGATTCCGTCAGCGAGCTTCGCTATAGCCGTATGATCTACCGAGCCGGCACGGGCCAAGGATCGAACCTTGTCGCGCAATTGAGATGCAGGGTAGACATAGGGTTTTGCTGGCGCGGGAATATCGAGGCCCGACCACCCTATACGTTCTAAGTTGCTTAGATCTCCCTCGGGATCCAGACCAAAAATGGTGACGATGCGTGTTACCCATCGGGCGAGCAAGATAACTGTCTGATCAGAAACTGCAAGTGCGTCTGCTGAGTTAAACTCGGTAATAAGATTAGAGAGAATTCTCATGACAGCTGAGGTGTTAAAGGAATCGCAAAGAGCTGTATCGACGTCAGCTTTCGCCTTCTCCAGGGCGCTCAGTAATTGCTGGTCCGCGATGCCAAGCTCTCGCAATGTTGCAGTCTTAGAATTAGAATGTTTCCAAAGGTCTAGGCTATTTAGAAAGAAGTTATTGAGCTTGCCTTCCCAGCCAACTACAGCCTTCATAAGCTCGTCTGTTACCTCAATGCCATCCTGCCATGGCATAAGGAGGAAGCAAATTCGGAGTGAACGTGCACTCCACTCCTTTTCGGAGAGAACAGTTCTAATAGTCGTATAGTTCTTGAGGCTCTTGCTCATCTTCAAGCCTCGAATCCTACGACCTGTCAGCGCCTTTGTACGACAAAATCACCAGTTGAAACTTTTTACCTTAGTTGCCCCATATGAATGAAGTAATTTGTCCACTGTACTTGGCAACCCGGAGTCGACCAGTAAGCTTCCGATTGTGCGAGTTCGTTATCATGATGAGGGAACCGAAGGTCAATGCCTCCGGAATGGATATCTATCGTCTTCCCGATCACTTCGGACGCCATTGCGGAGCATTCAATATGCCATCCTGGCCGCCCAAGACCCCATGGACTCGGCCATGCTGGCTCGCCTGGCTTGCTAGCTTTCCACAGCGCAAAATGATTATCACTCCGCTTCATTGACTTTCCCTTAGACAATGAACCTTCACCATCGGCTTGAAGGGCACGGTCGTTCTTATTCCACGGTTCCAGCCGGGAGTAGCTATGCCCAGCCTTCTCAAACGAGTCGATATCGAAATATACGGACCCGTCAGGGGTAGCGTAACCGAAACCATTCGCCACAATCTTCTCAACGAAGCGGATAATCTGGGGAACATAGTCGGTCACACGTGTTAGTTGGTCGGGAGCCAGGACATTAAGCGCATTCATGTCTTCAAAGAAGCGGTTTTCGAATCTCTGGCTTAACTCCAGGTATATCTTGTGGTTATTGGAGTCCATCTCTGTCCCATGCATGGCATCCAGATATGGGAGCAAAATATCGTCTGTCTTGGTGTAAAATTCGGGGAGCTTTCCTGGGGCTCGCAGGGCCTCGACAGCCGACCGTGCTGTTCCAATGTATGCTCTCAACAGCAAATCGGCGATGGTATCAGCTTGGCCCTGTTTAACTGTTGCGGCGTCGACCCGAGGTGGAAGCTCGGATATTTCCCTATATGTCTTCTCAACTGCCTCAAACAAAGTCTCTGCGCTCGTATCCGAAGGCAGAGATGGAAGGTTCTTGCTAATGTAGTGCCGCAGTGCGGCATTGGCCTCTACCAAAACCGAATCGCTCACTGAATCGTCTTTAGTAGTATGCTCCTGCTTGAAGCGCGCGAGCAGGTACTGCTGGCGGCTTTGGATGATGATTTTGTCGTCAATATCGGTGGTATTCATAACGAACTTAACACGGAAGCCGAAGTAGTCCTTCATGATGCGACGGATAATATCGGTCGAGACGTAATTCTTGGCATGACCCAGATGGGCGTCTTCGTACACTGTCGGGCCACACGCGTACCACGTTGCTGTCTTTCCTGTCGGATCGACTGGGACAAAGTCATCCTTGCTCCTCGTCAGGCTATTGTAGATCTTCAGTCGGGGCAGCTGGGCGTCAGGTCGGGGTTGGGGTGGGATCCATGGCGGCTGTTTGCGACCGTCGGAAGCCATTCTACGCGTGTTTTAACTATTTGAGATTGAGATAGTCGGCGTTAAAGAGTATTTCATTTGCCTGAGAAAGAATAAAGGAAGAAGGGTCATACTTTTAGTAGGAGAAAAGAGACAGCTCGACTAAGCGGTATGATCGTATTTACAATTTACGTTACTGGTTCCATTCTACATGTACTTCGGCTGTCAGGAATGACTCCAGGAATGACTCCAGGAATGACTCACCCGAGCAATTTCACTCCCTCGTTCGGAGTAGTCGATGTTAGCCAATTATTGAACACTTTCTGCACGCCTGTCCCAACGAAATCAACTAAAGTGGGGCCGGGCATCAGCAGCTGTTTTTTTATGATACGTACCTTAATCTCGGGCAACACACTTGCAAGTTGCGGGCGTTCTTCCACGATCGTCACGCAGGAAGAACCAAGCCAGGCCTGGAGTAGGCATCCACAACTAGCAAGGAATCGGTTAGCGAGCGAACGCCCTCTACTTACAGCCCATCCTAGTTAGAACATGATCAGTCTAGATGTCGATCGCAGACTCGCCGTCATAGGGAGGATTACCTCGTCCATCTTGAGGTTTCTAGACTCGCGGGCCGCGACACTCTTAGTCCTCTCAAGCCAGTTGACGTGGTGATTACTGTGTATACCTGCGAACAGCAGATATTAGGGATAGCTAGCCGATTGCATACCTTGTGGGATATAATTCAGTGCCGTGACATAGTCAGAATATGAAGGCTTTTTTGGCAAGCACACCTTTCGACAACTAGTAAACATAGGCGGGTATGCAACTCGACTTACCTCCCAACCCTTTTCCGTGAGCGCTTCTTCCTCCCTTTCCCCAGAACTATTACCTGAAGATGACAAAGGAGGGCTAATCAAGTTCATTTTCCTAATCTGAACATACCGACGGTACTACGGAGAAAAGGTGAGCATAGGGACTACCTTCCCATAACCGCTGACAATGTGGAAGGAATCTCACCCCCTTCGTACACAATATCTCGTAATTTTGATATCCCACGTCTGGCCAATGCGATGGACGATCCACTGCCTGAGCCTCCGCCATTGGATCCCGGTGCGGTTTAATAATGTATGTCTCAAAGGTAACGCTTAGGTTGATAGGCGCTTGTTATTAGTTATCTCTCTCCCTCAATTTGTTGTTTTCATAAATTTACTTGCTTAAATCTTTTTAAATTTTGTTTTTAACTTTTAAAAATACTATTCAAAAGTAAATAATAATTACGATAAAACAATTATATAGGGGTTTAATAAAGGAATTATATTAAATTATATATATATAAACTTAGAGCTATACTTTCCGGGCCTGTCAACGTGTCATTACTCAACTGTATTCAGTTCATTTTGATCGCAGTCGGCAACTTTCTTCTATTTACTATTAACGCTCCGCACTTTACCCTTTATATATGTCATCGTCAATCCCCAAGGATGCAATGGAGTTCCCACAGGCAGATAGGCAGTTCCTGAAGCCTAGTCTCCCACCCAAGGATGACCGCTCTCTTCGGCCGGATTGCCCCTTTATTACGTTGACCTTCACAACATCCCTCGATTCCTTCCACACCCTATCTCCAGGCGTATCAACCGCAATTTCTGGCACGCATTCAAAGGCAATGACCCACTGTCTTCGTTCTCGACACGGTGGTATCTTGATCGGCGTCGGCACCACCGTTGCAGATGACCGCAGCTCGAATTGCCGTATTACAAGCGTTAGAGGATAACCCTAGCATATCATCCTCGATCCTACCGCCCAATAGAACTTCACCTCAAACTCAAAGTTATTCAAGTTGTATCGGGAGGACCGAGGCCTTCCGCCGTCTATTATTACGTCCGTTGAAAACCCTCCTCCAGAGAAGATATCTCTACTAAAGGAGTATGGCGAACTGTACATAAAGATGTAATTCGTGGGGCTAGATGCCGGGAATCATCGGTTTTGTTGGCATGACTTGTTAATCATCCTGAAGAAACATGGCCTGAGTCGAGTCATGGTTGAGGGTGAAAGACTGACGAAGGCAAAATGGTATCTGTCTGGCGAAGATACAGCCCTACGCGGTCAAATTAAACTTTAAGTTGCTGCTCAATGAGTCTTGAATTATTGAATTAGGGAGACGGCACAAATAATAGTAAGACGGCGAAGGGGAACAAGAAGATGAGGAGGGGGGGAGGAAGAGGAAGAAGAAGGAATTAAAGAACCCAAGGCATACCGTCGCAGAACAGCGACGAAAAAGGCACATGAAAGCGTATTAGTGTTAACAGTGGTAAAAATAGTAGTTTAAATAGTTAGGGAGAATCGACCTTACATTACTTACAGTTCACCGCAAACTAGGCAGCATCACAAGGCTTATATCACCTATGCGGTATACGCCTATACCCCTAGATTATGTGGACCAATATCGGCTACGAGTATGACTTTCCTAATAGCTAAGTATGCTAGATTTCTAATAGGGGAGAGATTATACTCGCAATAACATCCGCTTGAAGTACATAACGATGGCTATTTCCGAGTGTTTTTGTCTTTTCACAATTGAGACTTGAAGTGAGGCCGGTATTAAAAGGTACAGAAATACTATTCACAGATAAGTTATGTAAAGCCAGTTGGCAAGCACGTTAATATATTCTTACTATTCGATTATAGAAACACTATTACCAACCCGGGTATATGACCTTAGTTTGCAAGATACAGAGCCCAACCCTACTGTCCCCGGTGGCGCTCACCGTTTCACTCAGCTCGTACAATAGGGCCATATTTGCAACCGCGCGGTCTCTCTCCTTTTTGCTCAATGTACTAAGGCCCTCGAACATATCGACTGCGGAGGTATTGCATACGTAGTACATAGCACCGGCGATAGTACCCGGCTCAACCGGCATATCTGGCCACTTGACGAAAAAGGAGGCGAGTAAAATAAGAAACATGGAGGATATAATTCCGACAGATGCCCAAGTACTTAGCTGGTAGACAAGAAACGTCTGCACCACCTGATAAGGAACATTACTTAAAAAAAGACCGAGGGATTGGGAAAGAATGGAGGCTAGTGATACTACGCCAAGAAAAACCCGACGCGTCCGAGCTGCGTGCCACAGCCCGGAAAAGGCATTTGTTGGCGGTGCCAACAGTATCGATTGACTAGCTTCTCGGGGTCTTTCCGAGAGCATTTGATATGGAATCATGACGGCCACGGCTGTATCATATTAGTGCCAAGTGGGAACAAATATTGCTCGGGGTCCTTACCGCTGTAAAATGAGGACCATAACAGACTGATGATCACACCTAGGCTTGAAAAAAGAAACTGCACCCCGAATGAGTCGCTGTCGATGAATCGTTCGAATGCCGTATCGCCACTCGTCAGGGCATAGTATAAGACGAATACCAACACGCCGCCGAGTATGAAGAGCGAACATAGCCTGCCGATGATACCGAGCATGAAAAAGGGGTTGCCTTGTTTCCTTCTCTGACCTTCGTTATTGTGGTGCATGCTGGTGAGCGGAGCGTTTTCACTCTCAGGGGTATACGCCAACCCTGTGCTGCCTAAACGGTCGAGAACCACAATCCCGTACTCCATCTGCCCCCTAGCACTAGAGTAATAGTCGAGCTTGAGGTCCTGGTACTTGAGCTCATTCGCCCCCGCAGCCGCGTCAAGCACCAGCCGTCGAACATCCGGATTCGCGGACAGCGACGCAAGCGTACACATGCTCCAGGGGTTTGTGTAGACTCCCAGGCGCCACCTCCCCACCATGAGGACCAGGAGAATAGTTGCGAGACTCATGACAGCTAGGATGCCGATCGCGGCCCTAGCCACCGTAGGCGAGACGCTGAGGACATAGGCGCAGTTACTAGCCGAGCTGCCCCCAATCTTACAGCCGTCTCCTCGGAGATCTAGGGTAATAGCACCGGCCGAGACAGGAATGAGCACGGACGAAGCCAGCGACAGGAACCCGGAGAGAAAGACAACCGCGTGTCCGCCTGCCAGCGAACGCAAGCCCATGGCCAGGGATCTCCATCCGCCCGTCTCGAGACAGAGCGAGTCGCGCCCCAAGGCTCCTTGTTCGTGGGTGAGGGCGTGCCAGGGCTGGAAAGTCTTAACATTCATATCGAGGATTTGCACTGCGATGGCTAGAATACTAGCCACGAGCGTAGGAAGAAATGTGCCCATAAAGTAATGCCCGGCGCTGATGACATAAACTTCGGTGTGTACTGTTGGCGCAGTCGGGTAAATCACGACTGTCGCTATTGGCTTCCCAGAGCTGTCGGTCTGCACGGATGTCGATGGGGTCACGGTCACGGTTGCTATCTGTGTTTCTGTGACCCGACCCTCGGAGTTCATGAGTAAGCTGGTTTGCAGTGATGGTATTAGGGTTGGAGTCCTCGTAGAAGTAGTACTTGGTGATCCATCTATGCCAGTTATAGTTGTGACCCCGATGGTTACAACTGTTACTGTCTCGATTTGCATCATCGAACTAGTGGGCTGGTCGTTGCTTGTTGTGCTTCCAATTTTGTTAATCTCGTTTTCAGACGTAGTGGCATCGGTAGTCTCGGCTGGTGTCGTGATTGTTATGAACTCGGGAAAAGCTTCTGTGATGGTTTTAGTTCCGATTTTGCCAAAGTCGCTCTGAGGTTTACTCCCATCAGCTGTAGCCGTCATACTAATGGTTGTATTTGGAAGGGCCTCTGTGACAGTTTGAGTGCCGATTTTGCCAAAGTTGCTCTCAGGTTGAAGCGGGCTAGATGCTGGACTTAAAGTTGTATACGGAAGAGTCTCTGTGCCAGTTTCGGTGCTAATATGGCCACTGGTGTCCGAAGTTGTACCTACGAACGTGGATGTTCTAGTACTACTACTAGAATTTTCGGATACTTCGACTTGAGTAATTGTGGTAGTAGCAGAAGTATCTAAGGCTCTGTCGTTTCTTGTCTTGATGTTACCGAAGTTGGTAGAAGAAGTCAGTGACACACTATTATGAGTCGCGACCTCGGCCCCCTGAGCCTCATACTCAGTAGTAGAAATGTGAACTGGAAAAATAGCTGATAGGCCTCTTACCCCCACTTGTTCTGATGCATCTCTAGATCTAATTACAGGAAGAGACACTACAGCATAAATGAGGAAGGC
Source organism: Hypoxylon argillaceum (assembly GCA_022495175.1). NCBI lineage: Eukaryota > Fungi > Ascomycota > Sordariomycetes > Xylariales > Hypoxylaceae > Hypoxylon > Hypoxylon argillaceum. The sequence goes on along the minus strand of MU378298.1, from coordinate 16,205 downwards.
CAACGTAGTTAGTAGAGCCAACAAAAGAGTTAACAAGAATGGGTATCTCAAAGCCGTAGGCTTGTACTGTCGTTTGTAACTCTTAAGAGCCGTTTTATTCTCATGGTCGTGTCGAAAGTCCCGTGGACTAACCGCGAGGTGATACTGTGAATGATACCCGAAGCCTTCTTCCTCGTAACGTCCCTCGTGAGTATCCAAACTTTGATCCTGTACCTCGCTGTATCTCCCTCGAAGGCGACTCATGGTGAATGCACTAGCCTCTAGGCGATATGAAAAGCTATCTATGACCCTTCAAATAGCATAGGATGTAGCCTAGAAGCTACATGTATAGCGCTCGGAGTCGAACGAAACGTAGGACGGAATAAGTAGAACAAAAGCGATCGATCAGTTCCAAATTCCAGACGCCACTCGCTAAAAAAGAAAAGAACTCGAGCAAAACAAACCAAAGCAAGGCCGTAATGTTCACTGAAGAAGCCGGACTCAGCTAACATATACCTATGCTGGCACGGAGTGCCAATATGAGTTAGGCTAGTCGCCCGGACGACTAACGATATCTACTGGGCTTAGCAAAAGCGGCCTGGGCGAGAACCAAGCTGATACAAATGTGGTTTTGGAGATTTGAGAGCCGCAGCCTGTGTCTATTGCTTACCTCCATGACAGGGTTCTGTACGCGCGAAGGAGCTAAACCCCAGATTATTTTCTTCAGGGATTCATAAATAGAAGGTCGATGATTAGCAATGGGGACTTACCTAATTATGTGCATAGATAGCTTTTCAGTGAAGCTGATACTACCATGAGAGTTTATTGGGCAGGCACTAATTCCGAAATGAATATTATTGTATTGGTCACATTCAACGTTAGACTCTTTTCACCCTACCAGACCATACCTCATGCCGAAGACATCTTATTCATATATATAATGAAGTCTTCTTCTTTGCTCACACAGTAAGTCTAAGTCAACTTAGGGCCCATATATTACCTATCATTTTACTAAGCCTCGCATAGTAGAAATATAGGCTTAGTTACTAGTTGGCAGTTTGAGTCTCGCTCGACACGCATTTCCTCTTTAAGTGATTCGTTTGCTCGCTGGCGGTGTAGCATCGAGAAAAGATATTCGTCGTGACGGTCTGCAGAAGCTAGCTATCCCTTTAAGCGCCCGCTGGGCTAGGTGACTTAAAAAGTGCAATAAGGGGTCTTCTTGCATATGCAAGATATACCAATGAAATGCTTCCTCGAGCCTGGCATTATTGTCTTATTGGGTGTATCTGTCATGTAAGAACCCCCGTTGTTCCTAGCCGGGTGGGCGCTTACAGGTCCAGCCCGTTTGATTTTCCGCGGCGGAGGGGAAAGGATTGCCGCCTACTACCGGCCCGGGACCGAGCCTCATGAATCCCGGCAAGAGTCCTCTGAGAGAAGCGTTGAGGAACGAGATTAGTGTGCAAAGGTAAAGCCACTCTTCTTCACGCAACGCGGGCAATCTCGGCATTTGAGACGCAGTTTGCCAGCTTCCTCCTAGAATAAGGGGGTAATGCAGATGTTGAAATAGGTAAGAACTCCCGACAGGAGGATTCATGAATCATGCAGTAATGGCCGAGTGAACGATGAGAAGAGTTGGTAGAGAGAAGCGTCTGGCGAATTCGAGAAGCTACGTCTAGACTCTAAAAGGTCAACAACAGCAAGTAGAAGACATTAAAAACAAGGGCAAGAAGAGAAAATTTAAAAAAGACTAATACAAAACGTCACACGGTAGTGATAATAAAAACAACATAAATTAAATGACCAAAAGGAAGAGAGGTGATGGGTACCAATTACCTAATTAGGTAGATTAAGTAGTCTAACCAGTAAAGGACTAGACTGTCTAATTATAGGTACCTTATGTACCACCTGAGGTACCTACCACCTTGTAGCTGGAAGCTCCTCAACAAACCTCTGTCTAAGCACCGGTTTACACTCGACCTCGGACTCCTGATGATGTGACCTAATGGACACTTCAATACCCACAAACCGACGAGATGGCGGATGAGGATCTCGTACACAAGGTGCGGGAGCTGGGGGACATCGACCTCGCAGCGCTACTCTGCCTCATCAGCCGCGAGCACTGCATCATCAGCACCGACGCCGAGTATCTCGACGACCTGACCGTCGAGCTCCAGCTCGTCGCCTCGCACACCTTCGGCCTGAGCTCTGTCGTCGTCGACTGCACTCCCGAAACCACTCTCGACGACCTCGCCACCGCAATACAATTTCCGTCGCCGCAAGCCCGGGCACAGCCGCAGCCGCGGCCAACCTCGATCCCTCACACCCCTTCGCCTCTACACTCTCGCGGACCCGAGTCGTATTTCAGCACACATCACGGCGGCGGCAATGGGGCAACACATTCACAGCACCAGTACCAGAATCAGCATCAGCACGGTACTCTGCGGCCGCCCTCTTCTCTCTCCCCGAACGCGAATGTCACCCCGGCCTCGCCATCCAGGACCTCTCTCCCATCGAGCGCCGCCGCCACACCGCAGCACCACATCGCGAACGTAATCCTAGCCCGGAACCTAAACACCGCGCCTAAAGCCGTGCAGATCCAATGTCTAGAGCTGATGCGCACGCGGCGGATCTTCACCCGCACGGCCGTCCAGGCATGTCCGAAGCAATTCCTGCTCGTTGCCGTCCTGGGATCCGAGAGCGCCGGCACAGCCCGCCTGACGAAGCATCTGAATGATCATTTCTATATCTCGCACTGGCAGGATCCCGAGGATGGATTCGCACACCTAGACGAGGAAGAGGACAGAAAGGAGCGTGAGGCCCCAAATGCCGACGACAAGATGGACGGAAACAGAGAGGACGACGACGACGAAGACACAGCCAGCCAAGCGAGCTCGGCAAGCGTCGTCCGCCGAACACGGAGTTCCAAGACGCCATCAACATCAATACCAACGCCGACCCTCATCCCCGGGCCCGGGCAACAGCAGACCTCAGCCACAGACTGGGCGCTGCCGAACCTCGGACAACCCCCCGCGCCCGACAGCACCAACCCCAACTCCAAGAACCACAACAACGCCGGCACCAGCAGCACCGGCGGCAGCGCCGCCCGCCCCACCCCGCTCCTCGCCGAGGCGGACATATCGACCCTCTCGACCCTCAGCCTGCAGACGCACGTCGACATCGAGGTGCAGCGCTACGAGATGAACGTCGTCGCCTTCCTGCGCCTGCACCGCGCCGTGGCGCCCGGCAGCGTGCCGCCCGCCGCGACGACGCACCTGCGCGCCCTCGTGCGCGCCCTCGCCGCCCTGCACGGCCTCGCCTTCGCCACCCCCGAGCTCGTCCAGCTCGCCGCCCGCAAGGTCTACGCCCACCGCCTCGTCGTCGTCGCCCCCGAGCGCGAGCGCAGCATGCAGTGGGGCAGCGACCTCGCCGCCGTCCGCGCGCTGCTCGAGGACGTCCAGCCCGAGGACATCGTCGAGGAGGTCTTGGGCATGGTAGACGTACCGCTCTAGGCTCGATATGTAACCTGGAGATGGGACTGCGGTCATAGGGATATCAGAAAGTGGGGTGCATTCTAGCCTCGGTCAGCATAGCTGTTGTTATTACAGTATTAGTAGATATAATATAGAGTAGATACCCCGTTGGTTAGGACAGTGAGTCGACTGAATTTTTACAAGAGCAAGAATATAGCATCGATTTATATCGCAGTTCAATCCCAAATTTACAATGATTAAGACCAAAATATACCTCATATACATCAATAATGACAGCAACGGCATTTATCAACGGCTAGCCTGTCCCCTGCCACCCCCAAAGCGTCTCTACACGCCACCTTCTTTCTAGTGAAGGCGAAGGCCATGGTATAGTCGTTTTCTGTCGTGCACGGATTCGTAAATTTACACACAAAAACCCAGTCTTTCCACGAACGCCAGGCCTCACAGGGCCTCTGATGCCAAAGTCTTCCGGTCCCCAGTTGTAGTAGAAGTTATCCTTACTTTTACCTCCCCTTCATTAGGTCGCGTAAATGATGTAGTTTAATAATTGTCATGCTTTCGTGTATCGATGGTCCGGTATTCATCTGCTACGAAACGAATTCGCGGAGATGCTATTAGTAGACCTTGCTAACCTTGCAGGACCAACCGGAGTCCTTAGCTAAGAGAGGCAGACTATAATCACGTGTTAGTATTGTAACCATTCTCAAAGGAGTCTTAGGTTAGAATTTACCTTGCTCCTAAGCACCAGCCCAACTCATTATCCTTTATCTTCTTAGCAATTCTGACCTCTCTGTCAATTGGCATTTCGTAACCTGTGTGAAGAAGACCAATCATGAAGTTGAGGTCGAGGCAGTACTCGCCACGACCCTGTAGTTCTTCTAAAGCATCCGGGATGTTGCTGAAACCGTCCCATGACTTTTCGCCACCACAGACCGTATGGGCCAGGTCGTGGAGCTCGCGTAGTGTGAAGGAGTCCGGCATACCGAGGGGCTTCGTGCGATCATAGAAGTAGGAGAAGATGTACACATCTTCCCGGGCGAAGGTCTTAGCTAGCGAGGGTTGATGCACACCATTGAAGGAACAGGGAGCCAATTTGCAGCGGGCGTCTTTAACCAGAATGTTCTCAGCCAGGCTGCGACACTGTGCTGGGGCTGGGATTGCCGGGCCCGTTACATTCAGTTCGATTTCGCCTCTGCCTAGCGGGCTATCCTCGGGCAGTTTCACCTTAATGGTGTCGGTTTGACCAGCGTTGATGCAAGGATGATTCCGAATAGGCTTCTCTAGGAAGCCAACGCTCTTCTCCTTAGCGTAAATATCATTAAGCAGACTCAGATGGATTGAATTGCGGGCAGACATGAGACCATACCCAAGATGGGAGTGTTGGTAGAGGTCAAAATGTCGTCCGCCAAAGGACAAGGAGTACTTGTGGTCGCCGTCAGCCATCTTCTCAGGCATACCTCCAGAACCGAGACCCTTGAATGTTGGTTCGAAAACGATCTGAGTCGATCCACCACCGAGATCAAAGACAGCAGCCGTCGGGCTGTCATCCGGACCACCAATCTTCCCCAAGAGGTAGTTTGTAGTAATCCAGGCATAGACACCTTCGTCCGAACCATCCATGATCGCGACTCCATTATCTTTCTCGGAAACAACCGCGAATGGGTAGTCGTTCTCTAGATGAGAACGGACCGTCTTCAAAATGGCGTCGGCTGCATCAGTTCCTATCATACGTAGACCGGCAGTGGCCTTGACTGCGATCGGAGTGCAACCCTTCAGCTTGTCGGGGATCTTCTCCATCGCCACCGCGAGAAGAGGATCCAAAGTCTTCGCAGCGGCAAGAGGGTCGTCCTTATACTTGCTCAAGCCACCGACGCCTTTCTCGGTCATCTTAAACTCCTCGCCTTCGAGCTCAGGGGTAGAGCCGCAGTTGTTGAACTTGTAAACGTGGATGCGGGATCCGGTGCTGCCAGCGTCGATCATAATGACATATTGAACGATGGGCTTGTCCTTGGAGTACGACTTCGTGCATTTTTCGGTGCCGTATGAGGAATCAGCAGGGCTTTGGCCCGCTGAAGGTGCTCCTAATATATCCGTCAGCAATGATGATATAGGCGCGGGCTCAAGTCATGTTGAACAAAGGAACTCACCTCCTTGGTAGTAATCGACACCCTTGGGAGACAAGTAGTAGAAGAGGAAGAGGATGAAGACAACAATCGCAGTGGTCTTCAGCCACCGCGACTTCTGGGCCGGGTTCATTCCGGCTTGTTGTAACTTCTCCAGGATGCCGGGTTCTCTGTGACCGGCTTCGTACCGGTCGGATTTCTCGTGAGGATCGCGCCGAACCTGCTTCGTAGGCAACGAGACGGATGTTCTCCTCATACCCTTCAATCACAGAGCATCCCCACGCAAAAGATGGGGAAGAAACAGCGGGTGGTGGTGGTTGAAAGGGATGCGCACTATGCTGGAGGCCAGGTGTAATTAAACAGGCCTAGCAACAGGATGTCGGCGGCGGTCAAGGCGGTCGATCGTAAAAAGAGTCGGTTTCCGGATGGGCGACTGTCGTGTCGACGGGGCAAGGTATTAGAACAGTTGGGGTTGAACGAGCGTTGGATGTAAAAGGGGAATTAAATAATAGGAGGCAATCAGGACACGCAGGTTAATTCAATCTCGAAAATCTTCGCCCCAATTTCAAGGTTCAACCTCTTATCAGGGCTGAATCGGTAGATCAGGGGAGTTGATGGGCCTTATTGGTATAATATGTACACCCACTTAGCGTTATGTAGGCCTGCTTGTGGCATAGTAGGTATACTAGGTACCTAAGGTACCTATAAACACGCTGCACTGTACCTAGGTAGGGTCTCCTTAGTCTATCCTTAGGGTGCCTTGGATCCAGTCAAAGTTAGAGCTAAGACAGCCACTGGCGGGGACGAAGCGGGGGGCTTGGCGTGCCAAAGAATGCATGATTACAGATCCGCTTTTCATCGAGGTTAGGTAGGTACCTAGGTAATCTATGTATGCTTACTTACTCTGTATAATAAATAATATATCCATGGATGTATGTAAGCACCAACAACCTCAGTATAGGTAACATCCGGCGGAATGATAGCAAAGGGGAATATGAGACACCGTATATTCCCAATTCATCCTATATCCATATATTTATATAATAGCTTTTACCAGTTAAGAAGCAGTTAACATGTAAAGGCCGTATGTATTCCCATTACTCAGAACTGTTTCCGAACCCAGATACAATAATAATACAATTGAAGGACTTAGAAAATATAAAACCCGCCTATTAATGATACAGATCAAGGAAAGTCAAATCCAGCTTCCGGCACCCGGTGATACTTGCCCCGGCTCACTAAACGTGGTCTCGGGGGCCAGCAGAAGCTCCGCCCGGGGAGACAAGTGCTCCAAATCTAGTATGCAGAAGTTCCGGCTGCCATACTAACCCCTAGTAAAGAGAAAAAATACAATCATCTTACACAGTCAACCCCCTCGAGTCCTTCTCTGCTTTCCCTGATAAAGTGCACCCAGGGTCTATAGCTCAATGCCTTCATGGTGCTAAGCTCGTGCGGTGAGCTGTTCTAAGCCTATGCGTTGTTAGACACAAATATCCAAAAGGCAGGCCGATAGGAGGGGGACCTCGATCGGTGTATCTATCCATCGATCGGGGAAACTCACTTGACTTCCTTCATGAACCGATGGTTCTGCCAAACAAGCAAGATGTTGCAAGCAACGGAAAACAGCCCGAAGACGATGTTGCTGACGAACTCGGCAGTCGGATAATCAGACATCTTGACGAGATTTGGTTCTGAGGCCCTCATAACTAGAACTTCGGTCAGCATCCGATATTTACTTCCGCGAAGGGTTAAGACGTACCTTTTTGAGACTGTGAACAGGGAGAAGAAATTGGGTGGTGTAACTTTTGGATGAGTTGCAACCGCCGTTTCAAACGCGACATTCAAGAGATCTGGATAGTGACAAGAACATCGAATCTAGAACCAAGTGCTTCTTATAACCCATTTTCTAGTCAAGCTTGTCGGTAAATATTAGCTTAGAAATTCCATACATGCGGAATGTGACCATGTGAAAGTTATAGATAACCATGGCCATGCTGCGGTGATACAACGTGGTTGCGGCCTGGCCTATGTAGCATCTAACTAAGTACAATCCCATCGCGACGCGGCTTAGAAGAGAGAGAGCTTCGCTTATACTCACCTACCTATCCTACACCTCGGCCGACTGATCCGGTCGCATTCACGTACACCTAGATCTTATACTCCTTACTACCCTTATACTTCATAGAAAATTAACAACTCTATCAAGGAAAATAGTTAGTTCCAGCTGCAGGAACCTATTCTCTACCTCTGCAATGTATAGGATCTTCTATTTCTATAACTGCCTATTCCTCCCACGTATCGGTGGTTGATAGACTATTAAATTGATACCTAGTTTCCCTATTAGGTCACCGATTATCTAGTCGACTATATCTGCATTGATGTCTTCGAGACGAAATACATTCTACGAACCAATTTGAGTATTACGGAGTCGCATTAGTTGATATCACCTTGCCACGCTTATGGGTTGTAGAGTAGCTTCACACTCGAAACCTACTAAGCAGAGAGCAGTAGCAAAGTCGACTGTAACTTAGGGCGAAAAGGATGAGGAGCGCATCTCCCACCTTGGCAGTAATTGCGAGCAAGAAAAGTTTTCTTCCTGCGGCTTACTTCCGTAACTCTATGAGCACCTACCTATCTCGCAAAAATGTAAGATTTGAAATTTCTATACAGGAGCGAGCAGGCCGACGTTGCACATGGAGAATTTCTTTTTGATATCTAAACCCGAATCGCGACGAGTGAAGTAAGCGTATACATACAGCTTTGTTCTTTGGAGTAGATACCCCAACTTGCGTACGAAGCCAGAATTTCAGACCTACATATCTAAAAAAGACCCTCTTGTTTCATCATCTTCGTGTAACAATCTATAGAAAACTAGGCATTGGCATTATGCAAAGCTATACCCAGCTTAGAGTATCAATCAATCCATTCTCGCACGATATGGGGCCTAAGTGAATATGATATACGTAGTCCAAGTTGGTCATCGGGTTTGGCGGTATAATAGTTGAACTGAAGAATCTCGTTCCCAAGTTATCAGACTATCCGGCGGGCGGGCACTATGTGGCTTCGGGACTTGCTTAGTACTACGCACATAGGATATAGTTGCCGTTTAATCAGATCAATAGATACCAATTTTCGGCTACAGATACTCATGCTTGAGCCAGAAAGCTAGCTGGGTTTGGAGTAAGGATTGGGGTATGCAGAGTTCCATCCAAACAACCGAGGTCAGCTTCAAAACACCGCCCCCGTACCACCTCGGGCCCCCCCGAGATGAAGCTCTGTGCCGCATGCAAGCAGTTGCTATATTTCTATATTCGAAGGATGGCTTAGATGTTTATCTGCTACGTGATTACAAACACCTTCGGACATTACCGATCGTATGGTAGATCATAGGCCTATAATATGTAGCCGGATTCCATCACTCAGATCCTCCACACTCTTTTTGAAGTTTTAGCTTCAACACCACGACTTCTGAGATATATACCTTTTTGCCGATTCATTTTTCTTAGAAGTTATGATTACGAACCTTGAATGCTTTAGTGCTGAACACTCTGCATTTAATCCCCTATCCTAACTTCTCTCCTCCTGTTTATAACTAGTCAAGCAAACCATGTTCGATATATACCAACTCACTACACACTAATAATTCATCCCCAGCTTGCCATCATGTAGCCTATCACGCCGCCCCAGCCCCAACCCCAGATGCGGCCCCGGCTTCCATATCAACCCTTGCTTGCCGTCTCATTCTCGGCATAGCGAACTCCTTAACAGACCCCAGCTAACCTCCTCACACCCACGATCTCACCCTCAGGCAACAAGCGACAATTAACACCCATAACCACCGCCGCATCCCTCCCAACCCCCCACCAATGCGTCAACGCCCCGCAATGCGCGCAGCGAAAGAACGTCGCGCCGCCGCCGCTCCTCTCCCGCGGCAGGTCCATCCTCACGTAGCTCTCCAGCGCCTCGTCCACCGCCGTCGTAACGCCCCTCGTCACGCTACTACTACTACTACTACCAGTATCCGTCCCATGTCCCGACAAAGCGGAGACGGAAGGCGGAGAGGCGACGATGGAGGCGGGGAAGACTTCAGACGACGCCGTCACGGCCACCTCGTCCCGCGGGTAATACGCCCACAGCGCCCCGAGCTTGTAGCACACGCTGCAGTGGCACTCGTTGATTTGCTCCGGCGCACGGGGCAGCGCGACGGTGATGCGGCCGCAGTGGCATGTTGCTTTTGGCAAGGGGTGGTCTGGTAGCGTCGTGCTTGCCATAGGAGAAAAGTACCGGGGATGGTATTTTTTCGAGGGTAGTCTCCTTGGGTTAGGTGAGTTAGGTTTTGAAGGCAGTTCCATTTTGTATGGGGGGATTAGTGCGGTTTGGGGTTGAAAGGTTCCGAAAGTCTAAGTTATGGGTTCCTCAACTAGTGACGTGATTCTTACCTGATAACACCAATTTACGAGCTAACCCACGAGTCCAATGCTCGTGAGTAACTAAAACTAGTTGTAACTTGCAACTTAAGGTCGGGCAAGTTCGCAGATGGATTAGACTAGAAGAACGCCGTAGTGGCAGAGTCACCCTGCCTATACTCAGACACTATTCTAACCTCTCTATGGAGACTTATATGCTCTGTTGGTATTCTTCACACGGGTTGCCACTAAGAGTAAGGGAGACTAGAATGTAAGGCTGTGTCTATTCCGCGTGTCGCTAATATATGTTTATCCCTAACGCCCACCCTGAGACCGAATATCCTTTGCCCTTGTTTATGATATATAATGATTCTGCTTACCTCCTCAGAAGACCTTTACCCAAGAGTTCGGTTCCGACCTCGGTAAGTAAACGCTCACTAGGGAAGTGCTTTTTCTTCGCTAAGATGGTCCCCTGTGCATCCATCGTCCTCAGAAGGTCTATCAAGTCTCCCTCCATCGACATGCAGTATGCCAAGAGTCCCAATGCTAACAACATCCCGTGTAAAGCTTCAGCTGATGACTCTTCTTGTGTAATAGCCTCTAGTACCGAAGCTGCCAACTCTATCTGATCCTCTTCAGGGAGCGCATCTTTTGACTGCTGTCTTCGATGATTGTTTTCATGAGCCACATTATAGAGTAACGATGCAGCCGCCACCCGAACATTATTATGGCTATCGTCAAGGAAGCTACTCGAAATAAGTTGAGTGATTGCACTGCGTAATGGAGACTGCTCGAGAATCTGATCTGGGAACAAGGGACTTGAGAAGAGATTGCAAGCCATCTGCAATGTGACCAGACGGAGCGCGTAGGGGCTATTAGAGTTGTTATTCACGGCTTCTAAAAGTGTCACGATAGTTTTGTGACCATGCTCCTCGGCATAGTAACCGCTTAGGCGCGGGTCGACGAGGCCACACCGGAACAGATCCACAACGGTGAATAGAAGCTCTCGAGGCATGTCTGTCGATGCAGTGAGTATGAAATTTGAGAATGCAGGTAGATCAGGCAGTGTAGCGTTGGCGGGGCCATCGGCAGACCTTGCCTCGATAAAATTTTTCATGCCTTGGACTGCAGCGTCGTTTGCAGTAGGGCCTAGTTTCGACAATAGCTTCGGGAGTGGAGGCACTTTGGTGAAGAGGACTGCTTTTGAGTCAGGATTCGACAAGTTCGGTAGATGCAATAGCCGGTGTGGGTGAGAAGGTCCAGCGGCCATCTCAGCTAGCAACTTGACTGTACCCCGTAACCGAGCAGCATCAGCCCCAGCCCAGCTTTCTTGTTGTTTGCCATGGACGAAGGAAATAAACGTAGGTGTTGCGGTAATCGCGTATTGCCGCGCAACATCGTACGCCTTCGAGGTATCAACTTTGATTAAAGCTACACTTTTACCGTACTCGGCAGCTAACTCGTTGTACAAGGGGTAAAGAACCTTGCAAGGAGGGCACGTAGCTGAAGTAAAGAATATTATAGCCGATTTGTTAGCAGCACTCCCTAAGGTAGTTTTCAACGTCTGTAAGTCGGACACCTCCACGACGACTGCTGACGAAGATGCACCCGCCCCATTGGTTTTCTGTTGGCCGTTCTGTATGCCAAGAAGTCCACCGTGCTGGGCCTTCCGCTGCTCAACCATCTGCGCCAATTGGGGCTGTAGCATCCGACCAAACGGAGATTCAAGCACCGCTTGTGGCATATTAGCAATGTGCTCTGGAATCCCTTTCCCCAGCATAAAAGTCGAGAAATCGTTGCTGAAGTTGTTGCAATTGTGACGAAAGAGATCGTAAGCCTGTGGTGTGTAGATCTCCCTCAGCGAGTCAAGATACTCGACAATAACCTCTAAGGGCAATTCTGTTTTTCCAAGAAGTATCCGCTCGAGAGGTCTGCCAAGATGAGAGCTGCCGGGCCTGATAGTGTTAATTCCGCTGTCGTATACATATTCTGTCCCGTCTAGTTCGATAGAAGTATGATAGATAGCATCGAGTTGGAAGCCGAGCATGCCCATGGACAGCTGCCGAGCAAGTCCATTTGACAAATCGTAGACTAGAAGATGAACATCCATCTTGAAGACTTGCAGCTAGACTAGTAATCCAGAGCCTACTAACGGCTTATTAGTGACGAAGATTTGAGAATTCCAAGGATTGGTGTTCGAAAGAGAATTGTGAGGTCTTATTGTAAAAGGAGTATTAAAATGTAGACCTACTAGTAGTCTAATAGATATAACAGTTAGAATAGAATGGAATACTACAGAGTTCGAGGCTACGTACAATGGGTGCCTGTGGCTAACAATTAGGATTGCCAAATGTGGTTTAGCGTATCGTTCCATTGCACTCACTCAGGTCACTTAACACAGCGGGAAAAAGAACGTACAGTACAAAAGTTGGGGTCGAATTCAAGAGTAACGCCAAAAAAACCAGCTATGTGTAAATAAAATAACTTAAACTGTAACACTAGTATATATAGCTTAAACAACTTAAAACAAAGCAAACTTTTTACTTTATTAAATTAATAAGTAAAATATAATAACTATTGCTAATTTATATTATAAAATGTTTTAAATTAATATTATAATATTGAATTAAAATAGTTTAAAAATTTAATTTAAATATATATTTTTAAATATTTTTTTTTTATTTTAAAAATTTAATAAAACTTTAAATAGTTTAAAAAATAAGCTATAGTTTTAATAATATTATTAAATTATTTTTAAAAACTAAAATATATAGTTATTGTTTTAAAAGTTTTATTTTTATTAAATATATAAAATTATTTTTAAATAAAAATAAAAAGTTTATATTAAATAAAACTAAAAAAAAAAAAATTATAAAAATTTTAATAGTTAATTAAATTAGCTATAAATTTTTTATATAAATTTTTATTAATATATTTTATTAAAAAAAAAGCAAAAATTATAAAAGTTATAATAATATAAAATAAATTTTAAAAATTATAATATTATAATTTTTTATAAAAAAAAGCTTTAAAAATATTAAATTTGTTGATTTAGTTTTATACAATTGATTATATATAGCAAAGCTAAAACAGAATATAATACTATAATTATATAATACTATTGTTATTTTTATATTTAAAAAAAAATCTTTATATATATAACATATATATAAAAATTGTATAAACTTACTAGCGGCTTGTTAGTATTACATATAACAAAGTACAGCTAACTATTTAGTAAACAAGTAGTAAATTGTACAAAAAAAATCTAAATATATACTAACTACAACTAATACTGCTATTTTAACAATTACAAACTTTTTTTTTAGTTGCAGTTTTTTTTATATATATATATTTTTTATTTTTTTTTTATATATACTTTTATTTATATATATAGTTTATTAATTAAAACTAATATTTTAAATATTTAGTTTAATATTTTTTTTGTTAATATATTAATTAAATTATTTTTTTTATTAATTTAGTATATTTTAAAAATTTCTTTTTTTTTATACAACTTTTACAACAATATAATATTAATTATAAGTCGCTTTTTTTATATTATATTAAATTTAATTAAATAGTTATATAATAACTTTAAATTAAAACATAAAATTATTAAAACTTATAATATATTCAACATTTTTAAAATTTTTTAAAAAGTTATATAAAAAGCAATTATATTATTAAATCTATTAACTATTTTATACAACTTATTAATTAATACACTTTTAATTATTTGTTTATATTTGTTTAAATTTTAATAAATAATATTGCTAAAAATTTCAAATTTAAAGTTAATATTATTTTTTATACAAGTTTTTATAACTAATATAATTAAAAATTTAATTTGCAATATTATATTTATATTATTTATAAATAAACTATTTATAAAAATAAAAAGCTTTATATAATATAAATTAAAAAATATAAATGTTAATTTATAGTTATAATTATTAATTTGCTATTTAATTTGTTTATTTAAAACAGTTATATTAACTTTTTAAAAATTAACAATTTAAATAATAATAAATAAATTATATAAAACTTTTAGTTAATAAATATTGCTTATATATATATTTTAAACATATTAAAAAATATATTATTATATAAAGTTTTTTATATAAAAGTTAATTTTAACTAATTATATAGTTTAACTTTTTTAAATCAATATAATATATTTATTTATAAATATAATTTAAATATTATTAAATTTAATTAAATTGTTTTTATTTAAAATTTATTTAAGTTTTATTTTAAATTTTATTATATAAAGCTTAGTTTTTTTTTTAGCTAAAAACTTTAAAATTATAAAACTAAAAATATTATTTATTTATAGTTTAATAATATTAAATTTTTTAAAACTACTATTAATAATTAATAAACAAAAATTGTACAAAAAAACTATTATTTTAAATTTTTAATAATAATATTTATAGTATATTTTAAATCAATATAAGTTTAACTTAGCTAATTTATATAATAGTTATATAATTTATAATATAGTTTTTTTAAAATATTTACTTTTAAATTTAACAAACAAATATATATAAATTTTTTATATAAACTTATTAATTAATTATATATATATTTATATAATATTTTATAATTTATATACTATATTGTAGTTTTAAATTAAAATAAATCTAAAAACTAAAATTAATTGTTAATTTATTTGTTAAATTATTAACAATTATATAAATACAATAGTTTTTTTTAAATTATTATATTTTTATATAATTAATTAAAACTTTTTATATAATTAAATAGTTTTATTTTTAACTTTTTATATAAGTTTTAATTTAAAAATTTAAATATTGCAGTATTTGTTAAAGTTGTATTTTATAAACTTAAATATTTCTTGTATAAATAATTTGTTAATTTTTATTATATTAAACTTTTTGAAAAAAAATCTAAATATATTAATAATGCTATTTATTTATAACTTAATAACTAGTTTATAATTTATTTTTTTTTTTAACTAAAAAATATATAGTTTAATTATATATAAAAAAGTTAAAAATTATACCGATTTTTTAAATTAGCTTTTTTTCTTTTATATAACTTTTATTAAAACAAATAATATATTATATTTGTTGTTTTATTTTATATTTTTTGTTATATAATAATAAAGCTTAACTTATATATATTAAAACTTTATAAATTTATTAATTATATTAATAGTAATATTGAACTTTTTAATAGTTTATATTTTATACAATTTATTTTAGCTTTATTTTTTTTATTATATAAATATTTTATTTTTTAATAGTAATATAAATATTTTATATAAAACAAAGCTATTTTATTAATTAATTATACAATTAATTTTAACTTTAATTTATTTTTTTTAAAACATTTTTATAACTTTTTTAATAATTTTTATTTTTTATACAATATTTAAAAATAATAAAAAATTTTAATTGATTTATAAATAAATACTAAAAATAAATAATATTAATATAAAATTATTAAACTTTGCAATATTATTTAAAACTTTTATTATTATTTATAAAAATTTTTTATTTTTTATATAATAACTTATTTTATTTTTTAAAATATTGTATATATAACAAAAAAGTTTATATATTTATTTAATTTTATTAACAATTTAATAAATTTTTATAAATATTTTTTAATATATAATATTTATTATTTTAACTTAATTTTAAAATTTTTTAAACAAAAAATTTATATTTAAATTATATATAATATAATTTAAAAAGCTTTAGTATATATTAATTTAATATTTATAAAATGCTTTTTATACATTTTTTGCATTTATTATATAAAAAAATATTATAGCTTAAAACAATATTGCTATATCAATTATATATAATATTTATTTATTACTTATTTATACAATATCAATTATTACTTTGTAATTAAAATTGCAATTATTTTTAATTATAAATTTAAACTGTTTTAAAATTTAGTTATATAATTAACAATAATAATAGAACTTTTAAATCTTTTTTAAAATAAATTAATTAATATTATAGCTAATTTAAATTAATATTTTATATAGTTTTTTTATATAAAAATATTTAAAACAACTATATAATCAATATAGTTTAATTTTAATAAAATATATACTAGTTTTATATAAGTTAATATTAAAAAATAAATATTTTTATTTATAAACAATAAAAATTATATTTTTATTTTTTTATATAATAATATTTTTAATATTATTAAAATATATA
>MU378297.1:0-60913 GCA_022495175.1 Hypoxylon argillaceum | reverse complement strand
GAAAGCCTTTCTAGGTATGTATAGCCTGTAAGGAGCGCCTTGGCTGTGTTGTGATACCTTTATAGATATATCAGCTCTTAACTAGGTAGTAAAGGAGTTAAAACTACTGGTATGTTAGATAGTGCTTCACAAGACTCTACTACGTAAGAGTACAAGTACATTCATTGTATTCACTCTACTTACTTCACAAAATTTGTAGATGCGTCTAGCCTATTTAGCAAGGCACCGCTTATCTAGGTATGTAGTGCATCGCTGCAACGGGCCGTTGCAACTCTCTCTGGCTCCGTGTATTGGCTTAGGTCATACCAGTATTACCCAAGCTGCAGGAATGACACGCGTTCATGTGAAGCTTTAGGATATTAGACTGCCCTCAACGTGATCTACATACAGTACTGTGACGATGCACTATCGGACCGACCCTACTCAATGTTTGGTGATCAGGCCAATGAAGATAAATGTCCCGACATCGTTACATAACATAGGGGGGAGCAAGAGAGAGCATAATCTGCCACAGACGGCTGCTTGCAGCTCAATTGGCTTCATAACATTATCAGCTATCAACGCTAACTTCTACACTACCTACAGCAGGTGTACCTACGCTACCTATTATTAGGTAGGTATCCCGGTCCAATGCACATACAGGCAAGGATGCAAAACAGACAACGGTAGCCGAGATGTCACCATAGAATACCTAGGTACAGAATACCCCTGTCTCCGTGCACAACGTCTTCCTGTGGCTGAGTGGATTGAACGTCGTCATTGCTCAAGCGTTGTTTCGCCGTTGTCCACCGATATACCCAGATAGCGCTCCGACCAGAGAGCGCCTGAATCATCGGGACCAGGCACACGTGGCGGGTCCATTTTAGGCAAGACTCCAGCTCCTTAGCGCCAAGAGGGGATGTTTCGTGGGTCGGCCGCCTTTTGCTAACTAATAGATTTTCTGCAAACGATGACGGAGGCCGTGGTTCTACTTGTCAGTTTGTCATGTAGTGTACATAAGTATGTATAAGGCCAATGTCTTGGCAAAGAGTTCCTTGGCTCTCAGGTTCACCAGCATGGAAGATCCCTTAATCTTCCGTGGCCAGTCCACACCCGTTTCGGCCTGGAGGAACTCTTACTGTGTTGGTTGTGGGCTGTGGACATATACGTACAAGCAGAGATCTGGTGAGTCGCTCGATCGAATTGTTCCCTTGCAAAATATAGATTTTCATCTATCTAGTTTCATACCAAATTTATAATACCCATGGGCTATCCATCTACAGAGACGCGTCCCCCATCTAGTCGTAACGTGTTTCATATGTCTTTTCTAATGTGAGCCTTGCTACGCCTCGCTATCCGTCATCAGCTTGCCACCTCGCGGCCGACTTCTAAGAACTTCTCTTATTAGTCTGTATCATATTGTTTTATAGCCCCATACTTCACATGTGTAACTACTCTAAGTCTTATTTGTCCTGCTATTGCTCTCCCGCTGCGGCTCTTATCTAAGATGGACAGGACCCGATCGTCCGCCGTAAAAGGCCACGCGAGGACGACATCACTTCAGTTACCCCACGGTGAACAATCACTACCATCTCCAGATATATTTGAGCAAATGGGTACACATTTCCAAGATACCGAGGCTCAGACACCTCCCGCAACGCCTGAGAAGAAGAAGAGAGGCGATGGGCCAGTAACATGGACGTCGCTGCCCCGGAAAGACCAGTTAATGATATTATTCCTATCCCGACTTGTGGATTTCTTGCAAGTTGCGTCGCTACAGGCGTACGTATTCTACCAGCTGAAGAGCTTCGACGACACTCTCTCCGACGCGCAGATCTCGAGTCAAGCCGGACTTCTACAGGGCGCATTCACCGGAGCGCAGGTGTTGACGGCGTTTCTATGGGGCAAGGCGGCGGACGCAAGTTGGTGTGGTCGCAAGAACGTACTCATTATTGGCCTTTTTGGTACGGCGATATCATGCATAGGGTATGGTTTCGCGACTAGCTTCTGGGCGGCCGCTTTCTGGCGTGCTGCAGGTGGCGGCATCAATGGTACGGTTGGAATAATGTGAGTATGGCCTAGAAGCGGCTTCATCGCCCTGTTTAATGCGGGAGAGAAATGACTGACATATTTTACTACTACCTAGTCGGACCATGATCGCCGAAATCACAGTCGAAAGGAAATATCAGTCGAGAGCGTTCTTGATCTTGCCCATCAGCTTCAGCGTAGCTAGCACGTTGGGACCCTGTGAGTATCCCTCGTAGCAATACCTTGCTAAAATGAGCATATATTCTGACCAATATCTAGTGATGGGTGGCTTACTAGCCGACCCTGCGTTGACATTGCCTGGGCTCTTCGGCGAGGGAGCTGTCTGGGGGTTCGATTGGATTTTCAGATACCCCTACGCTCTCCCCAGCTTGATTAATACAATCACTCTGGCTATTACCGGCTTGATTGTTTTCCTCGGTCTTGAGGAGGTATGGAAATTTGGTTCGAAATGTGTCGTCTAACGAACGCTAACAACCACCAGACATCGAGCAAGAGGCGCAACAAGCCCGACCCTGGTCTAGACTTGGCTCGCCGATTGAAAGCCATCATATTGCGAAAGCCAATCGATGACGGATACTATAAACTAGAGACCATGAATGGCCCCGACTCTCCGTCAATGGATGAACCCTCAGAAAAAAGGCCGGTCGTTGCCACGCCGGCAGCACTAAAGCGACCAAGGAGGTCCCTCCCGTTCAAGCGCGTCTGGACGCGAAACGTAATATTCACCCTCGTCGCCGAAGCACTCTTCGACTTCCAACTCGGCGCCTTCACAAACCTATGGACCCTCTTCCTCTCCAGCCCACGCTCCACGCCCGCCGAAACCGCCGCGCAGTCCCTGCCGTGGGTGTTCACAGGCGGTCTCGGCATGCCCGCGGCGACGGTCGGCCTCGCGACCTCGATCCTCGGCATCATCGGCATGGCCCTCCAGATCTTCGCCTACCCGCCCGTGCACGCGCGCCTGGGGACGCTGCGCGGGTTCCGGTACTTCATGGCGCTGTTCCCCGTCGCGTACTTCCTCGCGCCCTACCTCGCCGTCCTCCCCTCGGCTACGGCGTCCCCTCAGCCCGCCTCGGGCGTCGTCGTCTGGGCCTTCATGACCGTCGTCCAGACGTTCCAGGTCATGGCGCGCACCGTCACGCTCCCCGCGAGCATCATCCTCCTCAACAACTGCAGCCCGCACCCCAGCGTGCTCGGGCTCGTGCACGGCCTCGGCCAGAGCGTCTCCGCCGGCTTCCGCACCGTCGGCCCCGTCGTCGGCGGCTGGTGGTACGGCGCGAGTCTGGAGGCTGGTGTTGTTGGGGCTGCGTGGTGGGGGGTCGCTGGTGTCGCGGCTTTGGGCTGTGCCTCGTCCTTCCTTATCTATGAAGGGAGTGGGCACGAGATTATCCTAGAAGGAGAAGAGGATGAAAAACTTATGGGCTAGCCTCTAGATATAAATTTTCTCTGTAAATATTAGAAGATATAGAAAAAATATGAACATAAATAGAATTCAGATTAAGTGTCCTCATACGCGCAGATATCGATTAGGGAATCGTAATTCATCTAGCCTCATCCTGCGTCTGACCTGACGCTGACTTTCATGTTAAAAACTCAAGCTACGAGGCATTCAGCTATATCGCAATCCTTTTAGAGAGTACTATAATTAGATTGAGGGATATGAGAGAGACCTTTCCCCTTCTGTACAAATTACCTATATTTACCAAAGAAGTGAAAATAGGCTCGTGTAGAGTTGCCGATTCGTATAATCTAGTGGGCTATATGATGCCAAAGGATTCACACATCTGGAGGTCCCACGGTCTCATCAGAGGACATATTACGCCCTCTGCGGCCGATTCGCGTGATCCAAGAAATATGATAAGCTACAATGCTCTGGAAGTAATGCATTGTCCGCGAGAGGGTAAAGAATAAGTGTCTTATACCAGTGGCTGTGTAGATAGCTGTAGACCTTACATGTTTGCTTGCAAAGACTAAGGCGAAGACAGTCACAGCGATGGAGATGGAAACTTGATCCACGTCAGAATTTTACTAGCAATGCATAAAATGAATTAAGATGTCAACTTACATATAAGCTTCAGCTGGTCAGCAATCTTCCACTGATCATCGCCAAACTCCACATTGTTCATGCCGAATATACTCGAGAGGAAAGAGAGAGGTGACTGGAATAAACATTAACAGAGACCAGGAACGTTTATTGAGTAAAGCATTGTGTAAAACGAACGACGAGTAAGTAGTTGTCCGATGGCTACGGTATGATGACTTACGAATATAATGGTAACGACAGTAAACACCATGAGAGTTCGTCCCTGGTCTATCGAATCCAGTGATAGTTTGATAGATTGCAAAGCTTGAATAACGCTGTCTTGTTGTTGCCGAAGTTGTGACAAGTCTTTAACCTATAATTACGCCGAGAGTTAATGATATATCCAACAGGTCCGCTACAAGCACTTACTAGCTTAGCTGCGTTAGATGCAGTTTTTAGCAACGACTCCAAGTAGTCAATCCGACCTTTGACCTTGGTCATTAGGGTTGTCGCATCAAGCTGAACTCCGCCGATATCCAGTCCGGGGATTCTGCGACCGTACAAAGCCTTTGAAGCATGATGCGTGAACTTTATGTACAAGTCTGACTGTGTCTTGTTTAGAGATATCATGATCTCTAGTTCTTCGACGATGTCCTGAATCTCCCGTTCGAGGTCGCCTTCGGCACTCATAGTCCAGGCCGGTATATCTAGATTCCGGTGCGCATCTTGTTGGCGATTTATGCGTCTTGCGCTATCGATCCAGGCCCATAAACGTTGCGACTCTAGCGCCTGCTTTCGAGACTTTTATGAACCACCTTAGTAATATATCAATAAAGGGGGTGGGAAACCTTTTAGGGAGTAGTAAGATCATCTCATACCACGTCTCGAATAGCTTCAGAAAATATGTCCAGAACTTGAGGCTGAGCGGTCGAGTCCTTCATACGATCAAAGAAGGTGTTGGAACATTCATCAAGAATAGTGTGTGCGATCTCGAACACGGAGTGGACTTGTCTGCCCCGGTCTAGTCGTTTCTGTACTGCCTCAAATACGCCAGAAGGATCACGGCCGTGTACTCCGTACCGCTTGGGGAAACATGTAATTATGGTTTTCTGGTCGAGAACCCACATCCAAAGCTGGTCGACCATTACCATCCGTGAGAGCCTCCGGATGTTCTCACGGCATCCAGCACATTCCTCTGTCGCGTGATTATACATAGGGCACGTCCATTGACCCTTGGAATGATCGAACTCATGATACGATGATTCGGGTGTAGTTGTAGCTCTGTAGACTACTTGGTCCCGATCTTGCGGTCGAGTAGTCTGGAGAGTTGTGCTTCAGTATCAAATGTTAGCAGCTTTACCTTTAGGAATCTTCAACGGAGGGTTTCAGGGTATATGTAAGTCTTGATGTACAGTTGTAACAAGAAGTAAAACTCATATAATGGTATGCATCAAACTAAGAGCAGAAAGATTCGGACCTCCACTTACTAATATCCCTGATCTAAGGTTCGTCGTGTGTGAATGGGAGCATCGGCGAAGAGGTATTTTTGGATCAACGAACTGTCTTGGTAGTTGTGCAGTTCTTCGTATAGCCGTGCAGCATGAAGGAGATATTGACCTAAAGGGTGTTCGCTTCGATAATATTTCCCCTTAGGCTTAACCAAGGCGTGAAAGACACTTGGAAGAGTAGAGAGCCTCAATCTAAAGCTCTGCCTCTGCCGTAGTTCGAAATCACCCTCCAGTAAACGCTGCAAATATGAAGCCTCACTCTTGTGGAGACCTCCTCTTCCCCTCCGCCGTTCTTGCCTATCTTGGTCTACTTTTCGTCGTCGGCGAGCTGCGTTGGCAGCTACGCTTTTTTCGATTTTGCGTGTGAACAAGGTGAGCTGTCTTGA
The DNA here is from genome assembly GCA_022495175.1 of Hypoxylon argillaceum. Lineage (NCBI taxonomy): Eukaryota > Fungi > Ascomycota > Sordariomycetes > Xylariales > Hypoxylaceae > Hypoxylon > Hypoxylon argillaceum. The sequence continues at coordinate 54,971 of MU378297.1, read as the reverse complement.
AGTTTCCCAATGAAGGAATGGGGCCTAACATGTTAGCCTCAGTTATTCATTCTCAATCTCACGCCGGTATAGACAGGATACTTACAAACAGGACGATATTTTCGCTCCCGGGTTCTTGGCGATTGCGGTCTTCGCATCTTGTCAACTTCTCGCTACTTTCCGCAACCAATTTTAAGAACTTACTAAGAGTAAGGGCATCACAGAAGGGGCGCATGAAACGAGACCTGGGTTTGGCCGCATCTCCATACTGCTGCCCCCTCCAGAAAGCTTCTTGTAGAAGTCTTGCGGCCTGGGAAGTTTCATCGGCATAGCGCATCTGATTTTTGTCTGGCCGCTCCTCTCCATAGTAACATGCTATGACCTCCTATACGAGTTAATATCCGACATACGAAGATTTGAGCGGAATATAACTTACTTCAACCCACTAATATACCAAATTTATCAGTTTAACTAATTTCCATTTCGTTGATATAGGAGGCTTACCGTCATGTTGTTTGATGGTACATGAAACCAAGTTATCCCAAGCGTACTTTGATCCTTGACCGACTTTAATAACCCGGGATTTCCCTTGGGCCCTCTCTGAACTAGATTGTTCATAGTTATACTCTGATCTGGAAATGTTCCCTCTACATGCGGATACTGAATATTCCGAGCCCTACCATATTCAAATGCTATTACGGAGATTGGAACATCATCCGGACTAAGCTCTTTTGTAGCCGCCGGGAGCGGTTCGATAGCAACTCCATTTCGCAGGTTTTTATGAGCTCGCCACTCGCGCACATGTTGAATATTTGACTTGTATTCAATTGATGATTGCCACATATCTCGGCACGAAGCTAAATGCGTTAGTAGGTGGGATAGGTTTTTATCTTTGGCGAGGGCACTGAATATAAGCGATAAACGCCGAATCTCGCTGAAACAAGAGTTTTGCCATGCTTCTAGCTTTTCATGTACTTTAGCTTCTGCTTCAGGACGGAGAACCCCGGAATTGACGAGATTTTGAACCTGGCGAGCCCAGAATGGCGATGCTCGGTCGAAGAAGGAGCCACGCTCCCAAGCTTCGAGACAGCCGAAATAATGCAAGATGGGATCCGCAATATTATCATCGTGAGGGTCACCACCGAGGCAGGATGGGTTGTGGTCGATGTCGTGGGCTTCCATAGTGCCAGAATAGCGTATAATGAGATGGCAACTTGAGGCTCTAAGGAGGAGCTCAAAAGTCGGATTCCATTTCATCTTATCTTATGGTCTGACCGCTGAGCTGCCATCCAAAAAGGGAAACAGCTGGCTTAGTGGAGGGGGTTGCATTGCATGGCAATATTTGGCGACTTGATTGAGCTAACCATTCTTTAACTGACAGCGGCAGAAGTGAGGGCGAATGAAATCCTTCACCTTCCCTGCAATGGTACATAGAGGCGGCTACAGCACTGGAAACTGGACAAATAGAATAATGAAAATATTAAAACTGGCATGTTGTTAGCATCTTATCCGTTGAGTCCTACATCTGGACTGAACCTTATCTTTAAACAGGCATATATGGGTAGGCCAATGGGTGCTAAAGCAATCGTATCTATATAGTAAATTTTGAGCTGTGAGATGTTCATTCGTCTCCACTGTACACTATTAATAAAGAATGCTCAGAGCCCTTCATAATAACTAGCATTTAAGCGGCTTAAAACTAAGGTTGTTATTTCAACCTCACCTTTATCTAAATGGACCGTTTGTATAAGATCTAGACCTTTTCGGCAGCGAGCTTCCTAAACCAGCAAGATCGCCGAACCCCGAGCCAGCTCAACTCACACAACGGGGGTACGGCACTCTAGCTGAAGACCAATGAGCGCTTCCGCTGATTCACCATTATCGACACCGCTTTTAAAAGACCAATATATTTATAATATTCCGGCTTAAAGTAAGCCGTAATAGAAGGCAGGATGCGGACTCCAAGTCTTGCGACTGTGCTCGTGGCTGCATGCTGCGTAGGTACCACATCCGCCGTGGGAGCCACCAAGAAAACGCCTCAAGTCCAGACACTGCCGCCGCTCCAAGAGCAGGCCGACCTCATCAACTCATGGACGGCGGACCGCAAGGCCCTGATCCCGGGGCTGCTGCGTAAATACGGCGTCGACGCATGGCTGGTTCGTCATCCCCTCTCACCCCAGATAACCCCCGTGACGTTTGTTTGACACGCGCGGCGCATCGCCTACCAGATGAGCCAGCGCGAGTACGCCGAGGACACGGTGTTCTGGGCGCTGAAGGACGCGGCGCAGTTCTCGGCGCGGCGGCGCACGACGCACCTCTTCCTCGCGTCGCCCCGCAACGGCGCGCCGAGCGCGTACGCGTGGGTCGACAACACGGCGGCCGTGTGGGCGGAGCTGCGCGTGCTCCTCGCGGAGCAGCAGCCGCGCTCCATCGCGCTGAACACGCACCCCGAGATCGCCTTCGCGTCGGGCCTGCACGCCGGCGAGCTCGACACCATCTCGGCCGCGCTCGGCGCCAAGTGGGCCGAGCGCTTCGTGCTGCGGCCCATGCTCGCCGTCGAGGTCGTGGCCACCATGGTCCCCGGGAGGCTGCCGTGGTACCGCCGCATGCAGGAGACGGCGTGGGCGATCATCGAGGAGGCGTTTAGCGAGAGGACGATCGTGCCGGGGAAATCCACGCCTCTGGTGAGTTGGGTGCCTGTTTGCACATCCGTGCTCTACTCTACTCTGCGGGAAAGGACTAAGATAGTGTTGCGCCGCGCGGCTAGGATATCGAGTGGTGGATGCGCGAGAAGATCCAGTCGCTCAACTACACGACGTGGTTCCAGCCCGGCGTCGTCGTCATGACGGAAGATGGCTTCCCCGCGAACGCGCCGGCCGTGTCTAGAAGCGAGGCACGGGCCTCGGCCGACCGGCCCATTCAGTACGGCGATCTCATCCACACGGACTTCGGTGTCACGGCCCTGGGGCTCAACACGGATACCCAGCACCTGGGCTACGTGCTGTATCCCGGGGAGACGGAGGCGGATATCCCCAAGGGCATGATCGAGGGCCTTAAGAAGGTCAATCGCCTCCAAGACATCGTCAAGGACAACATGAAGATCGGCAAGACGGGGAACGAGATCCTCAAGGCCTCCCTGGACCAGATGCACGCAGAGGGCATCGAGGGCAAGATCTACTGCCATCCCACGGGTGAATGGGGCCACTCCGCCGGGACCGTCATAGGTACGTCAATCACCTTTGCCTCATCTTCCGGGGCTAGCACGCTTATCGTAAAGTATAGGGGGTCTCACATTTAGTCTACAGGTATGACGAATCTCCAAGACGGCGTCCCGGTGCTAGGCGACATGCCGTTGCTTAAGGATACGTACTACAGCATCGAGCTCTACGCGGAGAATTTCGTCCTCGAGAAGAACCGGACGCTGAAGTTCGCGCAGGAGGAGGACGTGTATTGGGACGCGGAGACGGAGTCCTGGGAATGGGTCTACGGACGGCAGGAGGAATTCCTCCTCATCAGGACGCCGGCTGAGGCATCGTTGGAGAGCATAGGCGAGCTGTAGATGAAGTCATTTTGAGCGGATGCTTGCGTGTTGCTAGGGCTATAAAATTGAATGATAATATCTGACACCTCATGTTTTCCCCTGCATTGGACTACCGAATACCAAATCCCGGGATTTCCCGAGCTGGATCGTGGTCATTTGTGAAATCCGTATTTGCCTCATCGATTGATTACACACACACAGCCATCCAACGTCATTTGACTCGGTGTCACAGGAGTCAACCGTTCGTCAATTATAAATAAGCCCGGTCGGTGTCTGACGCGGTCGTTTTTTGCCTCGGCGGCTCGCTTCGGAGACCGGGCAAGAAAAGCGAAAGAAAGTGCCGATCGTAACACAAACCCCCAGATAATAATTTGCTGTTTTGTCTCCTAGTTTGTGGTCTACTTACATTTTTGTGTCTTGGTAGTATCATCACCAAAGACCTATCACGGAACCGGGGCAGTGTTCTGATTATTTAATACAAGCCGCTCTGACAAGGCGGGGCCTAGGCTGTATTATAACTAACTATTGCATAGAGACAGTAGTCTGCAGAGAGAGAGAGACGTAAGTATTATCTACAGTATGCATAGTAGTTCATAAGCTATACCAAGCTGGCTAGCTCTTAGTTGTACTAAGCCGAACAGGTCGGGAGGGGCGTTGCTGCACTCACCGGAACGGGCTGTGTAGTGGAGAGCATATGATGCAATCGCAACTCCATATCCTGTTGTTTCTGACAACAGAGCGGGGTGGTTGTCCGGTCACTGACCGACTGGGAAAGTCGATGCAGCCTTTTTTTTTTTTTTTTTTTTTCGCAATGGTTAGTGCGATCTGTCAACGGCTGTGGTGGAAGAGCCCTGCAGCTGCGGGGTGTCGTCACTTTGAGACATTTTGCTAGGCATCTCGTCAGGCCTCTGGGTTAAATTACTCTCGGAGGTATTATCGTGAATAACTCGCCTTGAGGGCAAGCAAGACCGGAAGAGGCGAGATCAAGGAAACCTATAGCATAAGCCATCTATTGAACCGAAATCAATCGTATGACGGGTTAGGTCATTCACTACCTCTAGTATTAATAAAGTGGTAGTTAACTTTTGTTGCACAAAGCCATGTCTATTGCTACCGTGGGTTGGAGAACTTCTATGTCTCGTGGGTTGAACTCGATCCATATGTTGGTACAACAGTGCCATACATCGCGCACACCGACGTCATGTGTGCAGCATAATACCAGAACTTGAAGTAAAGGCACAGAGAGTATGGTGCCTAATTAGTATAGATAGAGGTAGTACCAGCAACGGGTGGTGCGCATCTATAAATACCATATCTAATCTGAAGCCGCCTCGGATTGCCCAATCAGGATAACAAGGGTCACTTATAACTACCTTCGCTACGACCTTTGTTAGAGGCACGGAGCGGGATGGTATCATTGCTAGACTGGCAGTGCTAACTTGCTTACTTTCTGTATTTACATATAGTTTGTCTGACTTGGAGATTGTTCTTATATGATTGGTAGCCGAGGCCAATAATATTATAGGCGGCACATAACCGAAATTATAGACGCCCAGGAGGAATATTGCTCGAGTTAAATCAACCAACTCCTGACTAGGTTCATGAGACTTTAAGTTGCGACGGTATAGTCTCAAATAGGTTCTCGCGAGGCGGCTTCTTCTGCTCTTGTACCAACACTCGAGGTATAACCCCCTAGAAATTTAAAATTAGATTTGGTACACGGACATCTTTTTTAACTTGATGTTAAATTGGTCCAGTGGTTGAGAAGACGACACGCTATCTAGGGAGGTGAGTTCCATCTATTGCCTATAGGCCCAACATATACAGTAGTATTACGTAGTATCCACACATGCAGTGGTGTGTAGGAACCAATATGATCTAGATCTAGATATAGTGGGTGCGTAAGTATGCATTGCCTTCTCCTTAACTGGGGAGTATGTATACATCCAATTGGCGATGTCGTTGAAAGGAGGCATTTGCACTTTCCTAGGTACCTCAGCATTTACAGCGAAGAACGCCCTATAAGGCTTACCGGCATACATGTAGATAACTCTCTTACCTACCTAGTACATACTTGTGAGCAGTTGTGCCCTCTCATTGGTGGCCGTTAGTCTAGAAGCATGAAGTAAGTATCTACATAGTGTAATCTAAGAAGCCAATCCCACCAGGATTCATCACCATCGTCGACTCTTGCCTCTTGTACCATTAGCCCTCATTCGTTCTCCTTGTCCAAACCCCACGCTAGAAAGACAAAGTGGTATGATGTTGTTTGAACGGTTTCCTTTTCCCTCTTTTCCATATCATCACCCGCCTCCCTCGCTCGTCTTTTCCACATAATCTACCTACTTCCAGCGTCTTGTTCTGATCGCTCCTTGTTGTCAACTGACAATAGGTACCCTATCTGGCCTAGCGAGAAGGAGGGGCAGTGTAGCATTGCCATTATCAGCCGCTTCTATTTAATGATCTTGATGGACAAGCTACCCATTGTTATATTGACCTAGTATACTAAGATCCCCTTGTCCATATTCTTTATCATCTCAAGTGCTGCAGCAAAGTTTTGCATGTGCATGCAAATACGGTAGGTGCTGTATATCGTCTGTTCACCACAGCTACAATCTTAGGTATCCAATACTCTACTATCTTGTACATGCAAAAAAACAAGCTCCTTGTCCTGAGACGACTCGGTACACCCCCCTCAAGTCAATAGGCCTTGTTGCGCACTCCCCACCGTGCTTGGACGGTGGCAGCAATCATCCCGGTCGCGGGTCTGTCTAGATCTTGATACATATACCCAGATACCTCTGGACATGTCAACGCGTCACGAACTTGCACCTGCATCCGCACTCGAGCTGCTACAGTCGTAGAGGTTAACTTTGATACAAGCCCCAGCCGGAAATACGAGCAGCTAGCCCTCCGTGAGACCTCTCACCAAACCCATATGCAAGTATTTAACATTGCAAACACTATTTACTATCCACTTTTTCGTCCTATCTCTAAAAGGTAGGTAGTGCATACCTATTATACGGAATACCTACCTATACCTACAGTGTATACAACGCATGCGCACCTCTTCTGGAACATTTACAAGCCGCCATTTGCCGCCACTTCGGTCTCTATACTATCTAAGAGGTATCTAGGCAAGTAGGTACTCGACCGACACCATTCATATCGATGGCGCAGTCCCAACGCCTGACACCATACATGTAAACAACAGCTTATATAATATCTAGCTAAGCCTACTCGCTGTCACGCATCTGCAGAATCGTGCGACTCGTACTGCTCCCCCTAAAACAATTTCACCGCAGCATCGCAAGCTTCGAGCCTCACGGTTCGTCGAGAAGAAAATTATAATAAGAAATATAGCGTCGCCATTGTGCCCCTCCCGCGAAGCTTCGGCTTATGTACCACCGAAAACCCTAAATCCATTTCTTGAGTCCTATTTGGCACGAGGTTGCAAAGATGAATGGCACAAAGGGTAGGACGACAAACCCTGACACTGCGCCCGGCGCCGCGACCGCGCCTCCGACTATGACCGTGTCCAAATCAACAGCGCCAGCCGACCTCGACGCCACACCCCCGACCGCGCCCTCAGCTACTCTCCCCCTGATGACCGGCGCAAATGGGAACGGCACGAACTCAACTCCCGCTGCTGTCGCGAGCGCCGCCATAAGCAAGAAGAGGAAGAAGGACGGCCTAAAACCCATCATCACAACAGAGGGTTCAGCTCCAGTGTAAGTGGTTTTGTGTCTCCTTGTCTCCTCGTCTCCTTGCCTCCTAACTTTTGCTCTTACACACCTCAAACTCTGTTTACGCGCAAGCGCGCGACCATGCACACAACAAGCTCTCTGTCGGCATTTACCCTTTACCCCTTACTGCATCCTCCTAGAGCGCCGGTGCAGCCAGGGCAGGTCGAGGAACCGAATCCTAGAAAACACTAGGGCGTGGACTCTGGTGAGGGGGCGATGGTTAGTAGCGACCTGAGATTTTGCGCGTCTGTGGTCGGCGGCCTAGTACGCAGTAGTAGTGGGCTAGCAGCCAGCCATTGACGCAACTTGTTCTTGCGCTCCGTTCGGCGTTCCGGATCGCAAGTCAAGAAATCTTGGATTGGCGGGGTCGAGTGGCCCACCCCTGAAGAACCGCCAAGCCAGGCAAAACAATCCAAGCCAGTCCCTAGCACCAGCACGACATTGTCCTTGAGCGGGGAGGAAAACGAGCATGGGTAGAGAGAGGAGGATAGACTCGCGCCTCGAGAGACGTACAGCACAGTGCTGTCTGTACCTTAGTGAGCGCATGCTGGACTGTACCTGCAGTACCACCGGCACTGTCCAGCTAGCCCTGCCTGGGTCCACAGCGCCTATAGCGCTCCTCCCCTCTCTCTCCCCTCACTGTTCTACAAACACCCCCCACGGCGGACGTCAAGCACCCTGCGCTTGCTGCCGTGGAAACTCGACTTAAGTCACCAACCCTTAGATCCGAATAGGTACAAATCGAAAGTTGAATCAAGCACAAGCACCCGGGACTTGACTGCGATAATGAGACGGAATAAGTGTCGGATCATCATCACCAGCTTGTCCCGCTGCTGCTATTCTTCTTTTCCCAAGCCCGTAGCTCTCTCTCTAGTGTCGGAGGGAGGGGCTGATTTGCAATTTACGCATACCTATAACACCGACCGACGTATGTATTGACAGCTGGCTGGCTGGTGAACCAGACCCCCTGAACCTGAACTGGCGCTGCTGGTTGGTCCCTCCACAATACACACGTACAGCTACTGCCGCACATTCTATACCAGTATGCGTACCTACCTATGGTACAGAGTAATCCACGTTTAGGAGGTACCTTAGGTAACCTACCTCCTACCTAACCTACCTACACTATCTCTTGCGCTGCGCCCGTCTCCATCTCCATCTCCGCGCCTACCAATTCTACATACCTATTCGATATTTACGCTCACAGTCCTCAACCAACCGCCTGTCATCTCTCCCTCACTTCTCCATTGCACGCTTTTGATTTATTTATTTATTTCTGCTCCCTCTCGGTATATACTAGATTAGATACTAGTATTACGCCACCAGCCTGGGATACCGGCTACGCTTTATGGCGACCGTGGCGAAGAAAAGGTGATTGATTGATCCATTTCGCCAATTACATCCCCCCCGTCCGTCCTGGCTCGTACCCCGTCTGTCCTGGTTCATACCCCTCCAATACTCTGTACTCTGTACACCAAGCACCCAGCACCTGGCACCAAAACACACACCAAGCGCACACCACCAGGTCCCCTCCTGGCTCCCTGCTGCTGTGGTCGCGCCCCCACCATTTTATCGGAGGAGGCGCACACAAAGAGAATGAACCGGCTGCCCACTGGCTGAGGTCGCCTTTGGGTGTCATTCCCATTTTTCTTTCGGGCTGCCATAGCATCGGCCTAGGGCTACCGGATTGCCGCCGGCCAATCTGCTTGTTACTCTCTAACAGCCGTTGCTACCTGCCTGCTTGTTTTCCTGCTTGCGCTGTGCGCTAGTTACCATTTTCTCATGTTGGGCCGATGCTGTGTGCAGACTGAAGACATTCCTCCGCGCCGTCCATCTAAATACCTCTCCGCGATCATCCTTGCGCGCCCACTTACATAGAGCTGACATCCCCGTGATCCCAGACCGCCGCATCTATCCGCCAACATGAACCAGCATTCTCCGACATCGTCCTCGGGGCCCGAAGACGCCGCCGAGAACACCGCCGATGAGGAAGACTCCGAAGACTACTGCAAGGGCGGCTACCATCCCGTCCAGATCGGCGAGAAATTCAAGGACGGCAAGTATACCGTGGTTCGGAAACTAGGCTGGGGCCACTTCTCCACCGTGTGGCTGTCGCGGGATAATACCAATGGCAAGCATGTCGCTCTCAAGGTTGTGCGGTCCGCTAGCCATTACACCGAGACCGCTATAGACGAGATCAAATTACTCCAGAAGATCGTCCAGGCCAATCCCAACCACCCAGGCCGTAAATACGTTGTCAGTCTCCTCGACTCTTTCGAGCACAAGGGCCCGCACGGCGTGCATGTATGCATGGTATTTGAGGTACTCGGCGAGAACCTGTTGGGTCTCATCAAGAAATGGCAACACCGGGGCATACCTAGAGACCTGGTCATGCAGATTACGAAGCAAGTTTTGATGGGACTGGATTATCTACACCGGGAGTGCGGCATCATTCACACAGATCTCAAACCAGAAAATGTCTTAATAGAGATTGGCGACGTGGAACAAGTCGTACAAAAGGTGGTGAAGAACGATGCTTCGGATAAGGAGAACAACAGGAATGGTCGCCGCCGCCGGCGAACCCTTATCACGGGCAGCCAGCCGCTCCCTTCACCACTCAACGCTACGTTCAACCGCGATAACCTATTCCCAACCCATAAATCGCATTCGAGTCTCAATGCTCTGTTACATGACAGTGAGTGAACCTCGCCGACCATAACTTATCCCACTGTGCATCGATGGTGAAACGAGAAGCACATGCTTCTACCACTATCATGTTTGTAGCTCGTCCTCCCCGCGGCAAGGTACTAACGTGATCTAGATGCCACCCCAACAACAACACCAGGCGAGCGACAGGGACAGCGAGAGAAGACAGCGTAAGCAATCCAACACGTTTTCACATCGCCGCGCTTGTATTCATGCTAACAGGGGTCGGGTCGATGTAGTGATATTTTGACGAAGGAGGTATCAGGCATCTCTTTAGATAAGACCACAGGCGTTGCAAATACCACGCCCGAGAAGAAGAGAAACAGGAGCGGTGCAATTATCAATGTTAAAATTGCTGATTTGGGAAATGCCTGCTGGGTCTCCCATCATTTCACAAACGACATCCAGACGCGCCAGTACCGTTCACCGGAGGTCATCCTGGGCGCAAAATGGGGTGCGAGCACCGATGTATGGAGCATGGCTGCTATGGTAGGACCAATCCTTCTCTACAAGGATTTCTTAGTTGCCTCATGTACGATGTGACTACGTCACATCGCTGTAAGGATTAATAAGGATTCATGCTAACTAAGAGGATCAAGGTTTTCGAACTCATTACCGGCGACTACCTATTTGACCCGCAGTCTGGCACCAAATACGGTAAGGATGACGACCACATCGCGCAAATTATAGAACTGCTCGGCCCATTCCCTAAGGAGTTGTGGAAAACTGGGCGCTGGTCTCAAGAGATCTTCAACAAGCGGGGGGAGCTTCGGAACATCCACCGCCTACGCCACTGGGCACTTTCCGACGTCCTTCGCGAGAAATATCATTTCAAAGACTATAGGGAACCCACGCCCAAGGAGCGGGAAGAGAAAGGGAAGGCGGCTAGGGAACATGCAGAAGCCAGAGTGAGGGCTAAGTTGGAGGCACGAAAGGCCGGCGAAGATGAAGACGCCGTCGAAGAAATGTTCGCCGAGGACGAACCGCTGTTTGAATACCATCCGAAGGAAGTGTCCGACTTTCTCACACCCATGCTTGAATTGCTACCTGAGAAGCGAGCCAATGCCGGCGGCATGGCAAACCATCGTTGGCTCGACAACACGCCGGGCATGGAGAATGTCAAACTCGAGGGTCTAGTACCTGGGTCCAAGGGCGAGGGGATAGAAGGATGGGCTACCGAGGTGAAGAAACGGTAGTCTAGTGCGCTTCATTTTTGAGGAGGGGAAAAATGCATGGGTAGCTTACTCTGCTACGACTCAGTTGGTCGATGTCTGGAGAGCAAACACTGCCAGCGAAGCAGAATAGATCCACATTCTGGAAAACAGGATCGATGAAGAGGGTAGCGAGATACCTCCGTGTCAGGAAGAAGCGAAACAATCACCGGGGCGGGAGGACTTACTTTGTAGATGACGAGGGAATCTTGTCCATCTATCTATTTGTCTGTCTGAACGTCACGTTCTTGTTTTTGATTTCTGCTCTGTATTGTGAAGTTTCTTCTTATTTACTCATACACCAGACCAGAGACATATTACATCATCGTTATAATGGAAAGAGCGAGGGATGCAAGCATGGCGTTATTTTGCTGCGAAGATCTATCTTGTCTTGACTTTATTCATCCTATCGTGCCGTGTTGTTTCATGCTTTGGATCGTGTTCTCATCTGTGCTGGCATTGCGCCGATGTTGGAGGGGACTATCCAGTAGATTATATATACAGTATGTCCGGTTGTATCTTCTCGCCTACTGGGCCACCCTGGCATTTCTGGGCTTCATTGATTCATTATACTCTCTGGATATATTGCTGTGGAAAAGGAAAGGGGAGGGAGTGGTGAGGAGATGGAAATTTGGTGCAGATTGACCTGGAGGCGTTGTGTTGATATACTATTAGAGGTGGACTGAATAGATCTGGTTTTGCACATGTCTCGTCTTTTGCTACTGTGGTTGAAAAGAACATGATATAGTTCCTGTTGTTTGGGTTTATTTAGTGTATTGTTTTCGTACGGAGTAAATAGACCTTCATTCAGCCTGCCATTGCACTAGCCCCTTAGATGTGCCTGTTACATATTTGTAGGTCTCTGGTCCAGGGGCTTGATCTGATAGATGCTTAGTATGTGCTAGCTAAATTTTTCGCACTTGCTCTCTACCCCCTTTCTCTCTTTCTGCTCATTATTTCTCTGGAGTTTCGGTCTAGTTAAATTATGTCACCGGTGAGCGGTGGTTCCTAGAGATGGTGACCTGGGATTAGCGTCCTCTAATATAGTGATCTGGTTGTCTGAGCTTTTCAGCAAGAGTTTTAATATAGTAGTAAGGTTTGGCTATCATTTTTATGCTGAACGGATGGAAGAGAGTTGTTAGAATGAGATGCCTAGGTAAGGGGAAGATGCTGGGTTAGAAGGGACAGGCTGCATAAAGAGGAGAGAGAGAACGAGAGATGCTGGCCATGATGGTTAAAGGACGATAGATCTGGGACTTGTGACAAGGGATCGTCTCTCCGTCCCAAATTTATTCTTGCGCATTTTGTCTTCACGCGTCCACGTAGTTTACGTGGTATTTAATATTAAATGTATTATTTAGAGCTGAGTTTAGCAAGAAATCCCCACGGGATAGGTATACTTAAGGAAGAAAGTAATCAGATATGGCGATATATGGATTTAAAAAGGGACATTCGCAATAGACACATGAACGGCGTTTAGAAATAGTGACTTATTAGCTATGCAATCTTCGCAAGCTGATTAAAACACTATAGTACAAAGGTTCAGATATGTTACGCCCCTTCGCCCATTCTTGCTACGGATCTCGAATTGGGACTGGAATATGTGTCCTAGAGCGCCGCATTGTATTCATTAATCGCAGGATGTTACGCCGAAACTCCGTGACGTGCACCTAATCAGATTTGTTTTCACCTCATTCCTATCGATTCTTTACGTGTATCTCTTACCAAATGAGAGAACATTGCGCTACTTGACCCGAGGGATCGTTGACGAAGGCCACGAATTTACTTCTTTTTCTTGTTGCCGACGATCTTTTTGAATGCATCGAATCCACTAGCACCAATAGGCTTGAACTCCGGGGCTTGTGATGGGTTGAAGGTGCTGCGCGGTGCAATAGTATAGGCCTGTGGGAGGCCAGATAGACGGGCCCGGTTGCTTTGATTTACAGGGGCAAGGGCGCGCTCGCGCTCGGCATCCTGTTGGCTCAGCTGGGCTGGGCGTTGAGGGAGCGCCCTTTGGCTGTCTTGAGCCTGGCGCCGTTTGGCCGCCCTGTTGGTTTGCGTTAGTAAAAATGATAACTAGTCGAGCAAAAGAGATGAGCCGGACGTAGAAGACGTACTCGTAATCATAGTCACGTGTCTCCACGAAACGTTTTTTGTAGTCATGTGTGCGGTTCAGGATAGGTCGGCTCCATTCTCCAAGCAAGCGCTCAGCCATACGCTTGATTGCAATCTCGGGTCTCTTGGACTTGGTATAGAACAAGATAATCTTGCCGATGCCGCTCATGCGCAAGGACTCTTTTTCAATAGGAAGGTTAAGTAGGGCTTGAAAGATGTCGCGTTGGATATTGTAGGCGGGGAGAGAGCCGTCGTTGAGCGGCTCGAGAAAGAATCTGACGTGCTGGAGGAAGTTTGTGTCTGGATCAACAACGATGTTTTGTAAGGCTCTACTAGTCAGCAAAGATGTGACTTGTGGAAGGAGCTTGAGCTTATGGAGAGCAGGCTGGCCAGTCTCTCGAGCGGCATTATCGGCTTCACAGGCTTTCTCCATGCGGACTTTCAAATCAGCAATCTTCTCGTCCATCTCGTCCTCCAAGTCCTAAATTACCGAGAATGTCAGCGATCCGAACCAACTGTGGCTATGGCAACATCGTAGTAGAATCAACCAGAGATACATACATCCTCATCCCTCTTCTTACGTCTTTTCGTCTTGGGCTTCTCCCTGGCGGCAGCGCGTTCGATAGCCCTTCGCCGACGCTCTTCTGGTGTCAAGTTTTCTTCGTTTTCAGGCTCTGGAGACTCTTTCCGACTTTCACCGCCACCCGCCTTACGGGCTCGTTTTGTGGTGAGAACTTCGCCGTCGGCTTCATCGTCACGATCGCGGGTTCGCTTCTTCTCGCGGCGGCCTTCTTTCGGCTTCTTAGTCGCGGTACCTTTTCTCTTCGAAGCCTTCAATGTCCGCGCTACATCTTCATCGATCTCGACAGGGCGCTCTTCGATTCGCACGGCCGACGGGTCGTAATCTTCGAATTGATCTTCATCGATCTCGGATAGCGCGTCTGAGTCTCGGTCTGAATCGCCGGCGCCCGTTCCATCGTCCAGATCTTTGGTCGACGCATCGTCATTTGGAGTTTCCTCGTGGAGGTTATCCTGTCTTGCGGGAGAGCCCGCTGGCGATTCAGCATCCGACATGGCTGCTACTGAAATACTCGAGGCTGCAAGGTGGTTCGTTGGTTGGTTGGGGGGATTAGACACGTCTGAAAGTGCAATCGAAGGGAGTGTCTGGACAACGATCAAAGAGGATCGTGACAAGACTTAGAATACGCAGGCTCGGTATGATTGATAATTTAAGTTAGAAGATGCAGGGCTGATATGCGGATAGATTTAGCTACAAGAAGTGGGTTTAAGAGAAGAGAAGGAGGATGATAGCTGGCCGGAGGAATTTGAAGTAAGGTTAAGGTAGATGCACAGTCAAAGTGGAAGCGTTGAACCAACTGGAGAGAACCAAGTACATACTCTGTACCGGATAAGGATAATACGTGTGGCTTAGGTACAGAAAACTACCATATTATGCAAGCTAAGCTTAATATATCCTTGATTCTCGCTTAATTGGGCTAGCTCATTATAAGCTAATCTGTATTGGGTAGTTTATAATGGGCTAAAGGTGTCAACGGCTAGGTACCTCTCAACTCAGGTACTTCTCCAAAAAAGACAGACACACAACCTGATAGTGGGGCATTGCCGACGGTTCCCATGTCATGCATGTGGCGCATAGCTTTTGTTTACTTTTACAATCATGAATGCTTTGGCTGCTCCCCAGATTTGATGGTTTATAGGGACGCACGCATGCACTAGTAACACCTGGAAGAGCTGTCGTGTCGCGCGAACTCCCACCCAACGTACCTAGTATCTCTCGCTCTCTTCAGCCCAGTAGCCTTGTCAATTACCTGGCCTGGTCCTACCTAGCCTTTCGCTATTCGTTCTCTCTTCCAACCTCGTCATGGAGCGGCGAACCTATGAGTCTCCCATGGACTGGGAATACCAGTCTACTGGTCCAATGGATCCCTCGAGCCCTTTTGCTCAGTCTGTGAAGCTACCTCAAGATAGAAGTCAGTCTCTTCCAATGGGCCGCTGAGATGATAGACAAAAAACAAATCACTAACCCCTCGACCCAGATATTTTTAGTGGTGGCTTTTCGAGCTTCAGCGCAGCTGGTCAGAACGGGTTTTCGCGCACGCAGTCGACCCCGTCGAAGCCTCTTCCTCCTACGCCCATGCAACAACCGCGATCTCCCCCCATCTTCCCCAGTTCCCGAGTTCAGAGAACGACGACCGCGCCGCCCTTCCGCAATGCTGCTTTCACTACACCTAGGAAGCCCTTCGATGTAGATGCCATGTCTGAAATATCCGCTGCCGAATCAAGTCCAGCCGCTACTGACGTCTCCGACTTCCCAGAGACACCGGATAATGACCAATCCTTGAAATTGGCCCACATGACTATCACGCCCGCCACAATGAACCGGCAGAAACTACTGTTCCCGAAGAAGGCAAACGGGAAAGGCGAGATCTCCAAGACAGTGTTTGCCTCCAGAGACAAGGTCCGCAAGCGCAAACGCTACAACGCCGACAAGGACGTAAGCGGGTATCGGCTGCCTTACATACGCCCGGGTGAAGGGGACGATTCAGACTATGAATCTGATGAAAGCACATATCAGTCAAGTAGGCCGTCGAGTAGCCAGAAGAAGCATGGCAAGGATGGGTGGCTTGGGGGCTTCTTAGCCACCCTTCAGCGACACCCTTACGCACCGAGTATCCTCGGTTACTGGCTGAACTTTGGCTTCAGCGTCGTCTGCGTGACAGGGACATTGTGGATTGGATGGGCCATTATAGCTGGCCTACGTGAGGACTTCGCTGCGGCGCGGGCGCTTGTTCGCGACGAAATGCTCGACGAGATGGCCAGGTGCCGCTCTGATTATGTTAACAACAAGTGCGCCCCGATAGAGAAGCGATTGCCGGCCATGGTGCAGCTATGCGAACAGTGGTCCACTTGCATGAATAAGAACCCGGACCACCTCAAGAGGATCCAGCTTGGGGCCAAGAGCATCGTGGAGATCATCAACGAGATCGTCGACACCATGTCCTACAAGACCATCGTACGTCATTATTCGCGTTTACACGCTAGCCCTCATCTACTAGAATTTTACTAATACACTATCACAGGCTTTGTTAGTTCTTTTGTTTGCTATATTTCTCTTCAGCGGGCGATCACTCTATAAATCAGCGTATGATTATCCCGACTTTACAAGACATGCGCCGCCAGCCTACGGCCAACCACACCCGAGTGAACATGCAGTGCCTCAGCAGGTGTACTGGCAGGCGATACAGCCACAGACCCCTCGCCATACTCTCCGCCGGCTGCAGCAGAATGATGAGACACCTGAGACGGACGCATCGCCTCCCAGGTTCAAAGCACTCCCACCCCCTGAAACTCCTTCGGGAAGACGGAGTCCCTCCAAAGGAGAAAGGTCAAGAAGTCCGACAAAAACTCGAAGCCCAACAAAACATTATTAAGTTGGAGGGGTGGGTTTGCTGGAGTACTGGATGGCTCGGGGTGGGTGGCAAATAATAAGGCATAACAAGGCTGGAATTAAGAGTATGGTGTTGCAAGGGTTAACTGTATCGACTACAATGAATTGCATTAACCTATTATATGCTCTACCTTTTAGGGGCTTCGTTTTGCGTGCGCGTATACTTTCTACACTCAAGTGCCTTGTCCATCACCTAATCTCTACCTACTGAATGATGTTATGCTCCTGAGTATCGACATTAAGTGACAAGTCGGTGTTCTCAACAATTACTTATAAATGCCTACATATGTGCTAAACCACTCCGAGTAGTTAGAATCTTTGGTATGACCTACCGCCAACGGGTTTTAATCTTGGCTACATACAAATGCTAAAGAGTTAGTATAGAAGCCTCCAGCATTGGAGGTTTTAGGGTCCGGAAATGGAATCCCTTATACCACCTATAACCTATTGACAATTGATAAAAAATATATAATGTAATAGAATTCATTGAAACTAAAATGAAATTAAAAATAGTTCATATAAAATAGCAAAGCTTATCAAACGAGCTCAAAGTCTTCTACGTTTAATATACCATCATCCACTAACTTCAACACTTCACCATCCATAAGCCCGTGAACATACGAATCTCCAAGTAGACGGTACACAAGTCGCGAGTTCGTCTGGCCGTCATTCTGCTGGACGGGCCGCACAATCAAAGGCGCTCTACCACTAGCAAGGACGCATATGTGGTCGCCAACTTCGATACCCAGGGGTGCCAATCCCATGTACCCTTTGCGAGAAATCAAAAACCTCCGCCACGCCATTGTCTTTAATACATGATCAGGAAATTCCAACATCCTTCTCACCAACTTGCCTTCTCTCGATTGATAACTCACTTTGTTCTGTCCAGATATCTGCATGTACCTGTGCGGCAATGATATGTCAGTTTGACTTGTTTGAGGCCACGATAACCACAGTACTTGGGAGCCGTAAGGGCTACATACCAATACATGAGATGTGCGTCACGTTCTTTTGCACCGGCTCGCCTGATGGATATAGCCTGACCCCTGCTCGGAACGGCACTCGCATAAATGTCTAGGCATAAGGTTCGCCAGAATGCCTCGGACACCGTGTCTCCTCCGGCGTAGTTCTTGTCTGGATCTTTCTCCATCCCAGCCATATCGCGCCAGTCTTTTACGGCACAAGTTTCTGCCATCGAGGTTTGATCAGTAATATTAATACTGATTTTCTCAATTGTGTCGCAGCAAACCCCAGCGAGGTCTAGCTTCCCGACTGGATCATCTTTCGTCGACTTATAAGTCAATATCCCGCATGCATTGTAGAGGTTCAAGAATGGGGCCCTGTATCTCATGACCTCAGTATTGTATCTGGCTTCGCTGTCCATGGCTGTCAAGTCTGGTACCCAAGATGGAGTATCCTCTGGCCAGCGCACGCAAAAATCTGAGAAGGAACCTTCATGTGCTTTCTCTCCACGTGATATATGACTGAGTATATTCAGATTTTTATTGTGGGAAATGCTGTCCCTTGCTGCCAATTCATACACCTTGGCCTTGCTGAAATTATAGTTGATTGAGGATTCCTTGATGCCGCAGGATATTCCCAGGAGGCCATAGACCATATCTAGAGGGTTAGTCGCCTGCCTGTGTCGAAATAGCAAAACAACTTCGTCGAAGTTAGTATTGCGAGTCCCCAACGAAAACCGATGTAATTGTAGGATGTTATCCATCATAGGTGCGATGGTCCCAGCCACACCTGCTCCGTTCTTCGGAGACTTCAAGGTCTGGCAACACCTCTTCGTGTAGACGTGCTCCATAAAACTTTCGGCCATGCTAGTCAGATCATGGCTAGATAGGTGGATGTTCCCACGATGGTATACAATCTGCTTTGCTAGGATAGCTTCTTGAACCGTCCAGATGCGCGACCACCATTCATCGCGAAGGACGGCAAATAGTCTCAAAAGTTCATTTTCTATATCTGGGATAGCAGTCCAATGGAATCTCGGATTACTGGCTAACCACCTGATGAGTTTGATAATTTGTTCATCACTCTGATCGAGTGGGCCGAGCCAGACAACAACCTGAGAAGCACCTGAATATATCCGTTGCATCAGCTGCACCTGGGAGCTACGCTCATCCAAGTCGTCTTGGTTTATACAAACGGCATCAACCCATAGTACGCGCTCTTTTTCATCATTTCTCAGGTAATGAAGTGCTGACCCCAAGTTTTTCGTGACGGATTTGATCTGCCCACCGAGAATGATCTGTACAGGGTCCTCTGTACTTCCCCAGACATAAGAGAGTGCTTCGAACTCACTTGGCTCGTCTAGGGATATGGTGAAAAGCTCGCAATGGACACTCTTGGAGCCGTGGCCAGGAAGTAGCCGAAGCAGCCTGACTTGGTGCTTCGATTGATCAAGATTGTTGTACATTCTGTGTTGTTTTGAGTATTCCAGGGAGCGGTATCGATTGGATGAGATGAGCCCTAAAGAAACAACTACTACTGAAGATTGTCGGCACTGCTGGTATTTGGGCATCTGATTGCGGCGTGAAGCTCCTGAACTACCTACGTGGATAGGCTTGGGCTTGTGTGAGGATGTTCTGTAGGTACCGCCCGACTCGCTAGCCTCTGGGTTAGGCATCAACAATTGCTTTTGAATTGTGCAGCAGGACCAGATGGCACACAATTTCGTCACGCGGCCTTGTCAATTGGCTGAAGATATTCAACGTTCCATCGTTTTATGAATTGCTTTATCGTATATCAGTTGGTGATTGTAGCTATTGATTGGTGCCAACACAATTATTGATCACCTACTTCAACACGATCGTTGCCTAGGCCTGCCTTACCTAAACTAACCATTTAAATAAAGCATGTGTTTATTTGAGTCCCCTTCTCTTTTCTCAAATAAATCAATGGTGATTTTTCAATGCAATCGCCATGGCATCTCTTCATATTGCAGTTTTATTTGGTAATGAAGAGCTGACTCGAACCCTTCTTGAAGAAGGCTGCGATCCCAATGTATACGATGAGCGGCTTGGATCTCCTCTGTCAATAGCGATCCTAAAGGGATATAGATCAATCGTTAAACTTCTCTCTGAGAAAGGCGCAGACCACAATGATGAGCGTTTTACATCTGCCCTCGTTCATTCAAGACTGGATGAATTCAACCTACCTCGTACTATCCATCTTTCGACAGCTGATAATGGGGGTAGGGCCCAAAATCCTTAGTTACCGGATCGCTCAGAAACCGTGTTACCTAATCATCAGCCTGTCCCAAGTGACAACGAGACTGAGTCAGTGCTCAGTCTTAACGACGGAACTGGCGGGATTGGCAGTACCGGTCCAGATAGACCCATCGGATCGAGGTCTGAAATCAAGCGTTTATTCAAAAATAAGTCGAAGTGGGAAGACGCCCCTGACGACAAAGCGGCTTTGAGCAACATCAGAGATCTAGCCGAAGGTCCCTATGCAGCATATGCTGTTGTGGAGTATATGAAACGGAACAAGGAAGGGGTTTGGATATTGTCCAAAATCGATATTCACGGCTCTAAGCTCTGTGGCTTCCTTTTCGCGAGTCTTGGAAAACTACCCTAGGGTAGGTATTGGCCACTCGAGAGCGACTATATACATGTATCCTACTGTGCCGGGAAGGCAACATCCTAACTTTATAGGACTGTTCCATCGGAAGGAGCGCTACATCAAACTCAGCGAGGAGGAAATTGATCCTCAAACAGCAGAACAGGCAAAACTCTTGCTGCAGACTTTGAAATTATTATGGAGGCCTCTCCAGTCTGCCGTGGAGGAATCGAGAGTAAGCGGTCTTACAGAATGGGCGTACTTGTGGACAATATACCAGCCTGGAGATATAACAATCTGACAAGATACAGATGAGATATCAGCCGCGAGGATCGTTGAAATTGAGTTGATCAGCGATGGCCTATCGATATATTACCATCTGACTGTTGAAGTGGTAGCTTGGAACGGTTCCTATACTGGCTATAAACAAGTGGTTTACGAAATCCGAATGTACGATGGATTTAAGAAATTGACTGATATCAAGATCTACCCACTTTCTTACAACCCTGACCCCGAAAAGGTGAAAGAGAGATTGGTTCAAAGGGGTCGAACGTTCGAAATTCTGAGAGGATGCTTTTTCATGACTAGAAAGCACTTCAATGTGACCCGGGTGAGCAATTCTTGTCATGTCTGCAATCTTTCTTGTTTGCTTACTGATAAGTGGCGTTGGCGCTACAGAGAGTTATCATCGATAACTACGCATATTACAGATTCTGCGTCGACCGTGTTCCTGTGTATGCGAGACTGGGTGACCGATCGTCGGCTAATGAACACAGTTCACATTCTGAGGACTATGTCGACGCTTCTATAAAGCGGCTGCCGCTCTTGTCCTCCGACATAGGAATGGTTCGATCGATTCATAGCGAGCGTAATGAAGATCTCAGCCCGCTCACTGTTAACGAATGCCTCCGCTGCATACCAACGATGAAGGGCTTCGATGTACAGGACAAAAATTGGAGTGAGAAAAATGCGAAGTCAATTCATATGTAATTGTTAACGGTTTCTAGGTGATATAAACGTCGATGCCCTTGCAAGTATTGCATGGAACGATGAGGCATTCAATCGACTCGTCATGCACGAAGATCAGAAGCGGTTGATCTTGGCTTTTGCAAAGCAGAAGCAGATTGAGGAGACCGGTTTTGATGACTTCATTACGGGAAAAGGTAGGTCAAAAAGGTCTGGCCTGATGAATTTTCTTCCACGCTTCTAACAATATAATAGGCAAGAGCTTCAGCATCCTCCTGTGCGGGCCGCCGGGAGTAGGGAAGACTCTGACAGCAGAGTCAGGTATAGAAGTTATGTCATTGTGATAGAAAATTGCTGACAAAGGTCTAGTCGCGGAGCGTACAAGAGCTCCTTTATATACGCTGAGTGCCTGTGATCTGGGAACAGATGCGGAGAGCGTTGAGCGCTCTCTAAAAAAGGCATTGGAAATGTGCGCGCTTTGGAAGGCCGTCATGCTTATTGACGAGGCCGATGTCTTCCTCGAAGCTCGTAAGACAGACAGTTTAGAACGGAACGAAATCGTTTCAGGTATGCCACGGTATTCTAGAATCTAGATGCCTGAAGAACATGCTTAACCTAATTACTTCTTTCAGCATTCCTCCGCCTGCTCGAATACTATAAAGGGATTCTATTCCTCACGACTAACCGAGTAGCGACGATTGATCCGGCATTTGAATCTAGGATCGACCTCATCATTCCTTTTGATGCCTTGGATCAGGCTGCACGACGTGAGGTATGGACGAATTTTACCAATAGATTAGGTGGGAGCCACGAGCTCTGTGACGCTGATTTCGACGAGCTTAGTCAGCAGAGGCTGAACGGCCGTGAAATCAAGAGCTCTGTAAAGACGGCTCTTATGTTGGCAAAAAGTGAAGAGAAGAGGTTGCAAATGGAGCATTTGAGGACTGTCTTGAGAGTTCGACAGCGGGCGGCAGATTACCTACAAAGTAAGGAGGGTGGTAATATGGCAGCTGGTTGGCGTGATGACTTGGCTACGTAGACGACGCCTAAGCCGCATACAATCGTCGGTAATAGTTGTATCCGTCTCACCACGAGGCTCAGGCCACTATAGCGTAGGTGCTCGGTGGTTCTGCGGGGACATGTATTATGCGTGAGGTGCTATTTAGAACAGGAGGAGCAACATACCCCGGGAGGTCTAACCGTTCTTTTTTCTTAATATGGTGCTCTAACTCCAGTAGGACTAACACGCGGATAGTAAAACAGAGCCCCAACATCTATTATGAGTACCTAGCCACGGCGAGTCAGCAGACACCTCTGTACTGAGTGTTTAATATTGCATCGATATTTAGGAATGGGGGTTAATAAAAAAATAATTGATAAAATATATAATACCAATCCCTAATAGTGAGTATACATACCGTGAAAATCCATAGGTACACGTATGGAACGGGATAGCAAAGTGTAATTACTCGAGTTTGAGTTGCCATAAGAGAGAGCGCATAGCCAATCTCTAATTGGCTATAAGCCTTGTCCTTATATTTCCTTTTTCTTTCAAGAGAGGCAAGGGGTTGTTGCACCAACTTACCTATCTGCTTCTTTTCTTTTACCTACTCCACCACGAAGTAATCATGACTCCTGAGGCAAAGGAAGGAATAAGTAAGGCAATAGGCATTACAAGATGTAGTTACTGGGCAGAGTAGACTTAGCAGAGGGCAATTTATAACAGAAACACATTGTAGCAACTGACTATGTAAGGATTACTGTCTATGTCTGTGCACCAAGATTTATAAGTTATAGGCGGTATTTCCGGGAGCTTTCACTCCTATAGCCCCACGCGAGGTCCAGGCCCCCCCTACGCAGGCGAGATCTGGCATTGAAGCCTAACGACCAATGGTAACCCGTATGCAGCTAGGTTAGGTACGAGACGTACCTACCTACTCTGTACCTAGCATTGAACCTACCTTGTCAAAGAACAGCCACCAGATTAAAACGCTCTTGCTATTTACCATCCTTCCTCGATGGGTATTCTGTACTTGTCGATTAAAATCCGTTTTGCGCCGCCTCCGCCTCCTCAATTCTACCTATGCCGTTCTTCGCAGGTAAGCGGCACAACCGAGCGCGCACCTCTTCGTAGATAGACACGTTCCCGATTTTCGTCTGTCTCTGACTTGATTATCAAAGCTACCCCACCACCTTTTTCAAGTCATTCGTTGTACACTATACCTAGGTATGTAATAGAGCTATATCAACAGCTTACTTATGCGCAAGAGACGGTATTCCTCCAGAATCTCTAGTTCCAATATCCCTGATGTCCTCTAGGTATCTTTATCTAGCCTCGTTGACCCTCAATCCCGACCACCACGTTCACCGCTCTGGTCTTTCAATGCTGACGACGGAGTTACTTAGGTCGCCGCTCGTGTCAGAGCCTCCCTAGCTAACCGTACTATACCATACCCCTCCCTGTCACCAAGCGCGCCGCCTCTCTCGAGTCGCCTAGTTTCTTTAACTTCGACTTGACTTGACTCAACCCGCCTCTACTCGACTTGACTCACCTCGACTCTACTCGAGTCTTAGTCGGCTGCCCTCTTCTGCGTAGTCGCGCTACGTCCTCCTCCCCGGCTGTGTTACGTGTCAGTTTTGCGCGACGGACCTCGATGAGCGGAGACTCGTGACAGGTTTTATTATTTATTATTCCAGTGACTGTAGGTTGGCGCACTCTGTGCTCGCCTAGGTGAACTACCTACACTTGTTATTCCCTAGGCCAGGCAAGTTTTGCGACTCACTCCGCCATCTTATTCCTCGATCCGCCTTCCACCTCCCGCCTGTACCAGCTGCGGTGCGAATGCTGCGCTGTGATTTCCAACGAGCATGCCCCGCCGATCCTAACAAACGCCGCTATGGAGGAGGAACCAGGCCGTGGGACGTCAGTAGAGCGAACCACGACCTTGTCCAAGCCCCAAAAGCACGACGCGCCCTCGACATCCGCCGCAGCCGGCCCGGCTGCTACGCTGGCTTCAAAGCGCAGACGAGGGTTGGGCGTCGTTACCCCCAACGCCTGTACCGAGTGCAGGAAGAAGCGTGCCAAAGTATGTGGATCGAACCCGTATTGTTATATTTGTGTGTGGCTTTTGCTACTGCAGCCCAGTCCCCTACATATTCGCACACCTCCGTTCAGTTCAGTTCTCGTTCCCCGCTCGCATTCAGCGTGTAGGGCATGCTGCAAGTGTAATAGCCTGGATTGGGACTAACACGTTCTCAGTGCGACGGTCACAGACCCTGCGGCCGATGTAAGTCCCAAAAAGATATAGATTGCGTCTACGAGATTCCAGTGCGCCAGTCCAAGGAAACCCTTCGGCACGAAATCGAAGACTTGCGAAAACAACAGCGGCAGAGCGACACTGTCTTCTCTGCTCTCTCTCGGCCTGATTTATGGGAAGATGTTCTGCAGAGGCTACGGAGTGGTCAGCCCATCGAGGTCATCTCGGAGTGGCTGAGCGGCGCTGCAGCACTCTCCAGCGCTAGCGCATTGCCCAGTTACGCGCAACCGCCTGAGCTCAGGGCCGGCGTCGCATTGCCCCCGCTCTCCACGTACGGAGCAAACATGACGGGCCAGGGTGCTTACGGAGCCAGCGCAATGGATCAAACCGCAGCTCAGGGTCCTTCCATGAAACAGGATTTCGATGCGAACAGTCCTTGGAACTTTTCATCACAGAGTAGGTCCTTGTCACAGCCAAGTACGCACCCCGACGATATGCAATGGGTTTCTGATGGACCACCACGATCCCGAGTAGGGTTGTGGCTTCAAGAGCAGGATCAGTCAGAGGAAGGTGTTCGATATCGGGGAGTAGACCAAGTACTAGCACCCTTAGAATCCCCTGAGATAAAGGTGCCTCCTAGCACATGGACGAACATCACCAGCGACTCGGGTCTCGTTCAGCACCTGCTTGCACTATATTTCTGTTGGGAGTATCCCACCTTTGCTTCGTTAAGCAAGGAACATTTCATGAGGGACTACGTACACGGCCGGCACCGATATTGCTCTCCTATCCTCGTCAACGCCTTACTCGCCCTGGGTTGCCGTTTCTCGACACAACCCAACACACGTGCGAATCCCAACGAGCCGAGAACTTCAGGCGATCATTTCTTCAAGGAGGCTCTGCGATTACTATACAGGGAGCCGAATAATCATACTTTGACCACCATTCAAGCCTTAGGGATAATGTCCATTCGCGAGGCGAGCTGTGGGAGGGATTCCGAGTCGTGGTACTACGCAGGGCAGAGTGTGCGACTTGCCATCGAAATGGGCTTGCATCGGTTGAACGATGATGGTGACGAAGATGAACTTGCAGTCAAAGCAGCCACCTTTTGGGGTGCTTTTGCCCTTGACCAGTCAGTCTCCATTCCATTATAAAACATGCCGTAAGAAATACCAACATTAATCAAGTGCGTGGTCGCTGGCAACCGGATCGCTACCGCAATGTTCATGTTTCCCTTATCTACCACCAAAGCCAGCCATTATTGACGGTATCGAGGCCTCGCTGTGGATACCATATACAGACGATGGTAAGCAAAAAATCCTGGTCAAAAAAAACCCTCTATGAAACTACTGAATAACTAAGTCATGGCAAGGAGCCCCGCTTCAACGTTCTTGTCAGCAGCCATCAAACGTGCGGTCCGTGTACAAATGTTTTTGTGAACTCAGCGAGCTAGTCCACCAATCCCTCTACGTTCTACACTCACCTGGGAGACCCCTTACGAGCCGAGACCTACTCAGTATATACACGCAGTATCTAAATTGGTATGACAGCATTCCCGAAGTTTTACGATTGGGTCATAACTTCACACCGGCTGTTCTTTTTGCTCAGTGAGTAACTCACTCCTATTTTCATGTCAATCCTCACTCCCACGGTCGTTCTAATTAATGTCAGCATGTATTACCATTTTGCTATTCTACTCTTGTTTAGGCCACTTATAAAATTGCGAATCATTGGTTCGGCAATACTCCCGCGCGATGTCTGCTCTCAGGCTGCAGATGCGATTCAAGGGCTCTTGCGTTCTTACTCTCAACTATATACCCTTCGCCGAACACCCTCGTTCGTGCCATATTTTCTTCTTACTTCATCCATTATGCACCTAGCCGTTGGAGCAAGCACCACTGAATCGACATCCCCGGGCGCTGAATCGAGCACCTCCACTGCACGACCTGATCATAATCACACGAATTCCGACCATACAGCATCTTCACCCAGGACTGGTGTCGGTGCGGAACAGACTTCATCACCATCAGGTTCATCACCAATGAAGCTCAGTCCCAAGGTCACGGCTGCCATCAAACAGGGAATTGCTGACTTGGCAGAGATGGCGCCTTGTCACCATTTCGCAGAGCAGGCCCTCAATATCTTGCGCTTTTTAGCTAAGAAGTGGAATATTCACGTCGATGTTCCCCATAAAGCCGTCCAGGAGGAAGTTGATAAACTAATCAGGTCCTCAACTAACAGCCTCAATTTCTTTGTGCCTGATGCCTCCACGAAAGACTTTGTTTCTAGTTGGCCTGACCGAAAGCGACAACGCGCTGCTTCTGGCTCGCGTGCAGAGCAAAGTGGTGTAGGAAGGGTGGAGGGTGTCATCATAGGGAAACGAGTCAATCTTGATGGACAAACAAGCTCATCGGCGGTTATGGCACAAGACGCGGTCACTAGTAATATGGCCGAGAATCCTCTATTTTGGCCTTTTCCCATGCAGGGCCGACCGATGCTTCCGGAAGGTCCTCAGCTTGAAGAAGCCGGATTTGCCCTGCTGTAGTTAGGAGTAGATTGGGCTCTCCCCGTTATAGCCCCATTGGATTTCTTGTAAGCTCGCCGTCGACCGACTACCTGAGGACAACTGGGACCGAGGAACTAGAACATGGAGCGGCGGTCTCAATTTGCCCCTTTCCGGATTGGATTCGGCAGGAGTTAGCGTAAGATACCCCTGGGAATAGACATGGTGGTAATGAGTAATACCTTCGTCGATGGTTAAATAATCAAAATTTACTAAGAGGCTTCGATTGCCTACGGGCAACCAGGTTTAGGCCATATTATTTAGAATGTCTTGATGAGGGTATGGTGACGCTGTCGATATTACAGTACTGGCACCCATTTCGACTATTGAACCCCGAACCGAAGGGAATTATGTAGCCAAAGGGACATCCCTGGAATGGCCTGACGAGCGTCTAGCATACCGAACTCCCTGACATAAGAAAGTAGCGCGCTTGTGCAACACGGGTAGGCGCGAATAGTTATAGGAATCTCACCAGTCCGTTGGGAACTGCCGCGACGGCTATTAATACGTGAGCACATCATAACGTCACACTTCCTACCATGGCGTCCGGGGTCGCCGGAGCAAGTGGAGGGTGAGTATGACTCTATAGTAATGCAAAGAAACAGAAATGAGTAAAATAATAGAAAAAACTTAGACCTCAAGGCATCTTGGGCATCGTTCGTTATAAACGCCTGGCCAATGACAACTGCAGCGACCCCCGGGATATCTTGAAACAAGTCGGACAAAACAGCCTTGTCAGCAAGTGGCGGAGGGCAGAGGAGGGGAGGAGGAGAGGAGGAAGAGCCCAGGCGATTCCGACTAAATTTAAATGATCGCTGGCCGGAGGTGCGATGCTCATTGGCGGCTGCAACCCCCCATCGGGCGTGTTTCGAAACGCCAAAGCGGAATCAATCGTGTGCTGATGAGCGCGGCGGATCTCCTGGACTGTTTCAGGTTGAGCCCACCAGCGATCGAGGAGGGCAGAAAGGGGTTTAGCTCGCCCTTGAGGATCCTGGCTAGTCGGCAGGGATATCACTGCCTAGTGTACGTACAGTACCTACGGGCTGCTAAATTATTCTGCAGAGGAGGGTCGATTAAGTAGTCTACCTGCCTCCCGAGTACCTAGACGCAGCGCGAGGGCGCGCACTTGGCCGTGGGGATCGCCTAGGCCATTCAGGGGTCCCGAGCAGCGCTGCGAGGAGGTAGCAAACGAACCGTTACGCCTTGCGCGCCCAATAAACAAGCCATGTCAGCAAGCCATGCTGCAGCACCACCAGCACGATATGTAGGAGCCGGGGGACTCTGTACAGTACATGCCATCAATACAGTACCTACCTAGGTCGTAGCGGTCATTGTAGCGACGGTTTCGCAGCCAGGTATCCCACGAACCCCCGGTCCGAACGACACAAACGAAACATGGAGTAACAAGATATATCACCCAACAACAGCCGCCTTTGCGCGCTTGGCCTTGATCCTCCGACCTGGTTCTGCTGCCATTTGCCGATCAAGCCCAGCGGCCACACGCTTTACACATTGTCCTCCTGCTCGCCGTCTCTCGTTAAACCAGTCACTGTTGTTCTATCTTCAACCTCCCTTTTCCTTACGTCTCCCTTTCCCTTCTTCCCTCTCGTCGAGCGAGAATCACTAGTAGCCACCAACCCCCAAAAGTGCATGCAGCCAGGTAGGCGAGATGGACGATCCATCGAGGATATTAGCTCAGGCGCGGCAGCAGCTCGAAGCCCTAAAGCAGGCTGGTCTGAGTCGCGATGATTTATTAGCTTTATTGAACGAAGAGACTCAGCAGCAGCAGCAACAACAACAACAACCCCGGCAATCACAGCCGCCCCAGCACCAGCACATGACGCCCGTGACACCCGTGACGCCTGAGGGTATGAGCTTCTCCCTGACCAGGGATGATAGCAACCCCATTGACCGTGTTAACCCAGCATCTGGCCTGCAAAACTTCAGCTATCACGACATGAATGCCGCGTTCAAACCTCCGCCACAGTATAGATCGTCTATTTCAACAGTTTCCAGTAGTTCGAGTCGTGACAGCTGCTTCTCAGCGACCTCAGTGCGTAGTTCCGTCTCCTCTACGACGAACCCCGCGAGCGAGTCCAAGTTTTGGTGCACATCCTGCAACAAGACTTTCAAGCGCAAGTTCGACTGGAAGCGGCACGAAGAGGAATTCCACGACCGGTCGCGCAAATATCCTTGCGACAGTTGTAATCAGAGCTTCTGGGGCCCCAACACCTTTAACCAGCACCACAAATCAGCCCATGGATGCCAGACGTGCCCGCATGCCGAGATGGTCATGAGGCCGATGAGGAAGAGGAGGGCATACGGCTGCGGATTTTGCGCAGCGCTCCACGGCCAATTCGAGAGACACATCGACCACGTAGCGACACATTTCGAGAACGGTATGACGAAGCAGGACTGGTCACATTCGAACGTGATCTATGGCCTACTTCACCAACACGGAATCATCGAGGCCTGGAAGGCGCTGGTCGCGAGCAAGCACAACCGATTCAATGATCGCCAGCCTATGTTCGGCTGGTCACCGGAATCGACGGGTAGGGCGCACGGGTTTGTCGAGAACGAAAACCCAGGTCAGTTGCAGGATCACCTCGAGTTCTTCGATGGCTCCAAGGAGAGCGCGAAAAAGATAGTACAGTTGGCTGAGACATGTGTACACGTTGTCTTACGGCCTAAGTCGCCGTCATCAAGCCCGGCCCCCAGTACCGATTCTATCCCGCCGTCAACCGCCACGAGCAATGGCTCGCATCGGCAATCTGTCTCGCGCGTCGCGACGCGAGAACCTCGACGATCTACATCTACATCAGCCATAGTGAAAGCAAACAAGGCATTGCGGCGGGCAGCTTCTAGTGCAAATCCCTTCGAGACACATTCACCCAAGGCGACGCTTACACCCGTCCCCTCTATGACATTACCCTCGTCATCAGCACAACCGCACCAACAATTAGGTTCTACAAACAACGTTTATCCTAGTTACATGCCTACTCCAAACACGCCCGCCCATGCCCACACCCATCCTTCACTCACCCCCATATCAACACATTCTAGTACATACGCAGATAAAGCCCTGCCTCCTCCGCCATTGGACCCTGTTTCGCCTATGGCCGTCGACTTCCCTCCATTCCCCGAGGCACACCATTTGGGCCCAGATCCACAAACTCAGAGTTTCCTCCCCGAAGTCAATTTTATGACAGAAGATTGGCAGAGCTTTGCTAGCACGCTTATCGGGAGCGATCACCAACAGCAACAACAGCAACCGCACCCACAACAACAACAACAGCATCAGCACCAACATCAACAGCCAGAAATGACGGCGTTTGCGGCGCCGGGATTCCCGATGAGCTGGGAAGATCTAGGCCATTTCTCCGGGGCCCCGGGCACATGACATGGCACAATACGACAGGAGGAAGTGATAGGCTTTGGCCTATGTAGGACTAATGATGACGCTACGAATTAGGGGCAGCGATGCGATTGTATAAATATTTTTTTGTGCGTTTTTCGCCTCTTGTGTTAAAAAAGACGACAACGCCGGGCCCCGATCTAGGGAGAGAGGGGAAAAAGGGGAAACGAACATATATGCACCGAGGATTGTAGGAAAACGCCCCTTTTGCATCAGAACAGAACTCGGCTGGTATTGCATAATGTTTATATATAGAGAGACGAAGTGGCATGAGATAGCAAGGCATGAGAAGCAGTGGTAATGGTGAACTGAACTGGGTGGATGAGTGGATGGATGGATGTATGAAAAACGAATTATCTGTTGGATGCAGCACATAGGCACTGAATTTAGCGTCTACAGATGCCTTATAATTTTGATATCCTTGGGATTGGATAGGCACTTTAGCTCGATCAATACAATTGGATCCGAATAACTTGGTGGTTTCTACGCACGCTATGAACTATGACGGTCCTTGGGCCCAGAGAGAGTCAGCACACATTTGCCGAAGAACGTCACTGAAAGGGGTTCGGACTAGTATTTGGTATTCGGGATTTTAGAGCCTTCGTCTTAGTTCGTTACCCTAGACCTATATGACAAGTACCGGTTTTTTTCGAGCTAAGGAGGAGGTACCTACAGTAGCCCTTCGGTCAAATACAGTACATACCTAGATAGTGAGATGCCAAATGGATCAATCCACGCAAGGCATATCCCATATCCAGATCTATACGTCTATCATTATGACCTATCAAAGCGCACCTACGCACGAAATAAATTACTGCGCAACATACATCATACAGTACCTACTAATTCAAATATATTCGATGCTCTTTTCTTCTCACATACAGTAAAAATCTGCTCTGCCTACCTACCCACTCACCACCTACCCACCTGTGTAGACTAAAACTAGTCCAGGGACAACAGAATCACCATCCGAATCCGAATCAGCACAGGCCGTTCGCCGGTTTCCTAGTTCATCTTGGCAGTTTCGAAGACAAGTTCAAGGTCACGTTTGTTTCTCGTGTCCAGGAAGCAGGACCCTTATTGCGCGCTACCTGTGGTTTTTTATCGTGGGCAGTGCTGGGGTTGTTCGCTCGGCACCTGAAACGGAAATGGCTGGGGGGTGTTTTGTGGGATGGGCTACTGTAGGTGCTGTATGTAGGTATGTACGCTCGGAATGGGTATGAGGGTATGAGGGGTACATGCATATAGAGCCCGGCCACTAGTTAGATAGGTACTGTACATTACTTACTCTTACTTATTTACTTACTCAATTACATGCATACATATATACCTATGCATCCTACATACAACTACGCACACTTACTATGTACATGATCTAGTCGGGTCTGGTCTGATCTGGTCTGGTTTGACTTGGGAGAAGGAGGAAAAGGAAGAGGAGGGGGTGGCCTCTGTCGGCGAGTGGTTGAATGTGGGTAATGTGATGTGTGACTCGCAGAGGTGCACGTACTGGCGATGGTTACATCTGCTTCGTCTCGCCTTTCTGTTTCGGGCGTGCTGTTTGCCTGTCTATCTGGTTTGTTTGCTCGCTCGCCCTGCGTCTCTGTCTCCGTCACGGCGGGACATCATACCGCCGCCGTAGCGTCTAGACGCCGAGGAAGATTACCTAGTCGTGGCTGGGAGGGGAATCGTGTGTGGCGAGTACCTATCTACGCAGCACTGAGCTGAACAGAGTCACACGCTGCTTACACAGCGCATACAGGTAGGATTTGGGATGCGTGCATCAGCCAGCGGCTGGGCGCTTTGTTGGGTTATGGATGGCATGATGGCATGTACGATTGAGATGGGAAAGGAATCGAGTGTTGCGATGGGACGGCCTCTGCTCGTGGTGTTTAAGGGTTTACGGTCCTGCATACAATGTATGTAGGCACGTACATAGTAGGCGAGTAACCTCAATGGGGATTAAGGGATGGATTCGGATCCTGCAAAGTACTGTACTGAACTGGCTAAGCCTCACTCGGGTTCGCTCCCTTTTTTCGCGGTTACCGGTCGCTTGCCAAGAAAGGCCCCATGCGACAAAGTCACAAGTTGAGCAATGTCGCAATGTCACGATAACCAAAACACGCTCTGCCGGGTAGATCGTCCGATAGTGGGATGTCATGGGCTTTGGTCGATTGATTGGTCGTTAACGCCTTAGCTCGAATGTGCATACTGTGGTATATACGTATAATGCTGAGTCTCGGGCGCGTCCCAGCGTCCCAGCGTAGTATATGTTTGTATGAGGTCAGAAAGAACGGACAGCCACATGGCTTGGGCTTGTTTTATCAATACGAGCAACAGATATATGTAAGCCGGAGGAGGTAGGTGCCGGTATAGTAGGTCAGATATTATCCAGTTGGAACCTTATGCTAACTACCTCTTGTAAGCAGATACATACATATATACAGTATAGTATGTCAGCAGGCTCACGATGCCGGTGCTGTGCCGAGGGGGACTAGGATTCTCGGTATCGGGTTATCAGATCTCCTTCCACTGTTAGTCGGGTAGGTACATATATGTACGCCTGTACCTATACACGTATTGAAGATCGACTTAAGATTCACCTACCGAGATAGGTAGGTAGGTAATTAGGGGGAAAAATTGGAATTTTATGACGAATTGAGCCCATCCTAGCCACATGGCATTGGCGGCGACATGACGACCCGGTACCCGTCACCAGTGCCCGCGCGGTTCCGCGTACACGTACGCACCCAAGCGTCCTAACCATGCGGCGATCGAGAGCTAGCAGCAACCAACGGCACACCAAATACGCGGCCCCAGGGCGCAAAGGGGGCTACCATGACTTGTGCAAAACCCCATCAAGCGTTTTCCACCTACATACGTAAGTCCTCTGAGCACAACCTCGGAATATGGCACAACTCGCCCTCGACACAACCAAGCGGACGACTCTGTGGCGGGGAATTCGACTCGAGCAATCCCGTTCCCGGGCGTATTAGTCGTCGAACTAGTCGATACAGTATGTGCAGCCAACCGTACCGCTTCGCCTAGCCTTGCCGCGCCTGCTACGGACCTGCTATGTGGAGAGGGGGTTTATGCCAATATTTCCAAGTGGTGGTATGTGGTTGGCATTACCTACCTTCTTCTCTGCTTGGCTCTGAGTAGCCGTTTACTGTATGTGAAATAGGGGACAGTTGCTTACACGGTCTGAGCGAATCTCGGCAATAATGAAAAAAACGACGCTGATCTCTCTCATTCGCCGCGTGGCTACCGAGCATATCATCTTTTATCTATCTCTCGTCATATTATCCAGACGGAAGTTGTTTGCGACATAGTCTCTTATACATCGTGAAGTCTCTGCTCGTAGCGACGGCTTTGTCTTTTTGGTTATCTATTTATTTATTCTCGTCACTCGTTGCTACAATATTTATGTCCTATGTTTTTAAATCATGATACGTATAATACAATGGCTGCTCCTTACTATAGTCGCCTTCAATGGCCAGGCCTGGGCATATGATGTCTTCAGCTCTTCGTATCTGTATGAATGGGGGTTTTACGGCTGTGAGTCCCGAGTCCTGTTCCATACTTCGTGTCTGCAGCTTTTTGTCGCTTGCGTTTGGTTTCGTTTCATCTGTCTTCCACTGTACCTACCTCGCAGCTTGCTCGCCCCTTGTCGTAGCACTTTACCCCTGACTACCACCACCCAAACGAAAAATCGAAAGGTTAGCAAAGCCGACTAACACGACGACCAACTCACAACAGTATATCCCACGACGAGTTTCAAGTCGTCTGACCTCACTCCACCGCTGCTGAACTTCCCCCGATGGGACGAGGAGAGATGCAGCGACGGGTACTACCTGATCGCGCCGAAGGGGAAGATAGTCTCGGACCCCGGCCCGGCCATCTTCGACGCCAGGGGCGACCTGGTGTGGGCCGACGACTCGTACGGCGTCGTGTTCAACTTCCAGGTCCAGCGCTACAGGGGCGAGGACTACCTCACCTTCTGGTCGAACCCCGACGGCAGCGCGCACGGCTACGGGCGCGGCACGTACTACATGCTCGACGCGTCCTACGAGCTCTTCCGCAAGTTCGAGGCCGCGGGCGAGGGGCTCAAGGGCGACCTCCACGAGTTCCACCTCACGGACCGCGGCACGGCGCTGACGACCGTGTATAACCCCATCCCGGCGGACCTGAGCGCCGTCGGCGGCCCGAGCCGGGGGTGGGCGCTCGACTGCCTGGTGCAGGAGATCGATGTCGACACCGGCGCGCTGTTGTTCGAGTGGAGCGCGGCTGCGCATGTACCGCTTAACGCGACGGTGAGGGCGTTCGCGGGGGAGGACGATGGCACGACGCCTGAGACGGCGTTCGACTTCTTCCATCTTAATAGTATCGACGAGGACGGGCAAGGGAACTACATCCTGTCGGCGCGGCACACGTCGACTATCCTCTGCATCGACCGCGATGGCACGATACTTTGGACGCTGGGAGGTCGTGGCGGGGGGGATTTTACCGATGTCTCGGACGGCAGGGCCACCGACTTCATGTACCAGCACCACGTGCGCGTGCACGCCGCCGACGCCGACACAACCGCAACCGCAGACCCCACTCACCTCCTCCTCAGCATCTTCGACAACGCAGCCTCCGAGCGCGCCGGCCTCCCCTCCCCACACGCGCAAACGCGCGGCCTCCTCGTGCGCCTCGACACGCGCTCCCAAACCGCCTCCCTCGTGCGCGCCTACGCGGACCCCGCGCACCCGCGGCGCCGCGCCGCCTCGCAGGGGTCGATGCAGGTGCTCTCCGACCGCGTGGTGCTGGGCTACGGCTGGCTGCCCTTCATCACCGAGTTCTCGGCCTCCAGCGCCGAGGTGCTGTGCGCCGTCGAGCTCGCGCCGTGGGTAGCGGCGCGCTGGGGGCTCGTGAACAGCTACCGCGCCGAGAAGGCGGGGCGGTGGGTCGGGAGGCCGAGGGAGGGGCCCGCGGTGCACCTTGGGAGGGGGGAGGGGAGGGTTTATGTGTCGTGGAATGGGGCGACGGAGGTCAGGAGGTGGGTTTTGCAGGGGGCGGAGTGGGAGGGTTTGCAGTTAGGTCATGGGGGAGAGGGGGGAGAGGGAGAGGGGGGAGAGGATGGGTTCGTGGACTTGGATGATGTCCCCAAGGCTGCGTTTGAGACGGCGCTGGATGTCACGGACGATATGCCGCGGTACCTGCGCGTGGCGGCGCTTGACGGGGCCGGGAACGTGATGATGCACTCGCAGATCATCGACCGCCACGTCGGCAACGCCGGGAGTGACTGGGTACACGACGTCCTGGTTTGGAGCGTTGTGCTCGCCGTCGTAGCTTTGGGCGTCTTCATCCTCGCAGTCCGGAAGAGGGGGCGCCGGGCCGTATGGGGGAACTCGACGCGCGGGTACGACCTAATCGCTCGCACCGCGGTGGTGTGTCGCGAGCGGGTGGCCAGGGCGCTAGCTGTGAAGGAGGCGGGTATAAGAGGAGGAGAAGGAGAGGGAGATGGCGGGGTATATGAGCGGTATCCGGCGATGAGGTGGTGGAGGGATTGGGGCGGTGCTAAGGCGCACGAGTTGGAGCCTGTATACCAGGACTAGACCGCATATTGTAGCGGGGTTGTGGATGACAGATGATAGATAGATTTTAGACTTTAGACAAAGATACCTTTATTTTTCCTCTTTATTGAATATGGCTAAACTTACTCTCTTATTTTGTTGTCTAGTTGAGGAATGCTCGTTTGCACTTCAACACTTAGTTACGTTAAAAGGCTGCCTAAATCAGACAGCAATTGTCAAAGTTCTGCCTGTTCTGATGACGTGGAATCTATTTTAACGTACATTATTCTACTATTCAACTTCTCCAGCTCTAACTTGAATTCGAAGGTTGTTGTCCTAGCTACTGGGTAGTCCATATCTATCATCTTGCTACACAAGGGGTAGACGAAACATAAATGGGTTACTACAAATCCTCGCGAAACACAAACAAAAAATATATACCCGAGTACATAAGCACATCATAAATCATCTACGAGATATCTACTACTCGTTTCCCACCCATGCTCATGTTTTGTCGGACGACTTTACCTTCATAGTCATAAAGTACCAGAGGCAACCATTTTCCCAATGAACCCTTCATTGAAACTCTAGTTTCAGGGATCCATATATATCCATTACTAACGAGCTGAGTTGGATATCGTGAGACGATTAGTGTACGCGGCTCGGTATGGCACGATCTATGGCCACCAACCCCAATATACTAACCGAGGCTGCCTGCTTCGACATGAAGTATTCATGGTGGATGATGAGGAATAGGTGTAACGACACGAGTGTAATAATCATGAGCTCTTTGCATTATTTTAGCAGGCAAATCCAATGGCCAGCTCCCTTGCAAGCATCGTGTTTGATCGTACACAGGCATGACTCATGATGGCTCTTAACTATCAGCTTGTCCTTGTTCAACACAACTTCATGGCGCTCTCTTAGCGTAATACTAGAAGAAACCAATTAGAATATACTAGTTGTTACACCACTATCCTCTTTAGCTTTATAGAGGTGTCAGACTGTCTCGGAGTTGTACAGATATGATGCTTACTCAAACAACAGTACATCATAAGGCTGAGCTTTCTTTATTAAAAATGCCCGAAACGAAACATCCCGATGACGTGCTCACGTGCGCCAGTGTAGTACATTACTCCGAATCTAAACTTGGGAAATTCTTCATGAAACAACCTGGTCGCTCTTTTCTCTGTCAGCTTCAGTCACAAATTCGTCTGATCTCTTAGGACTCGGAGATTTCCAAGTGGGGGATGTCCAACGGCCGGAGCAATGGTGCATTCATGACTTTATGCTCTCGAGTGTTCATTCATAGATTTCATTTCCGAAACTAACATGAAAACAGCTCGTATTTCTCACTCTCATCTCAATTTCTACAGGTAACCGGCCCTAGACGCGTAGGTCATCTTGTTTCCTCACGTGCTAAGTTTCAGGTGTCATCACAATAAGAAAGAATGCCCCCAACAGTCCGAAGAGTATACCTAACACCAAAGGAGCTAGAGTTTCGAAAATATTGATTAGATCTTGGACCGGGGTATCTGCAGTTATGTTGGCTGACATAGGCGCAGAAAAGCTTATGTATGGTGACCGCCTACGCCGCCAAGCCACAGACAACACCACATCTGGCACGACTGCTCCTCACCGCACTCCCCCGTCACATCATAGTTGGTATAGGGATGTCTCATAATCCCGTCTATTTCGGGCGGCCTACATGCTGCAGTCCTTCGACCAGATCCGCGGGTCCCCGAGGATTTTTTTTCGAGATCAAGGCGGATCATTTGCGTCACAAAAAAGTACCTACCATCATGGCTACCGACGCTAGGAATCCCTAGGACTTTCCTACCCGTGTTCTCGGGACTTTAATAATCATTGTTCTTTTCTCGAAATAAAGTCCTAGTTGCCTCTTATAAAACAGATGAAACACCAACTGCAGGGTAGGTAGTCCGTACCTACATCTGTGAACCAGTTAGGGTAAAAGTGTGACTCGTATTCTTATCTGGTGGGAAGTAGAGAACCTAAACGATGTGACATTTAAGAACAAGATTAAGGTATCAACCCAATAACAACTGGCAAACATAAACAAGCTAGCTAGCTCAGTGGAAGAGCGCCGGGCTCATAACCCGGAGGTCGATTGATCGAAACAATCGCTAGCTATTCATTTTGCGATTTTTTTTTTTACATCTGGGAAAAATGTTGCCTTCCATTTTCCTCATTCCCGATTTTTGCCCGAAAATCTTTTTATTTTTTTTTGCCTCCCTTTCTTCCCCTCTTTGTCGGGCGGAAGTGGATCTACGCATACTGTACAGAACACACTACGCATTACCCAGATTTCACCATCTAGGTACACTTACCTATTTCCGTCACCTGGATCTGCGGCCACGTGTCCAGGTCGCACATCATGGATTTTTCTAGATTGGTCGGAAGAACATGCTGGATTCAGTATTGCGCACGCCTTTGCATTCGGTATAATCCACCAGTAGTAATGAGTAGTACCTAGTAATGTATGTGCAGCGCTGGTGAATTTGCTGTTCACATGTGCACACGGGAGAACCGCCGGTCACGATGGCTTTTTGTCTTCACTCTCCTCCCTCTTGTCACGCGATAAATTCATCAATTTCGCAGCGGGCGCTGCGGCGGCGCGTGAATCCCTAACTAGGCTCAATCCTTGTCGACGCCATATAATGTAATAATGTAAGTGCAGGGTTATTCCCGCGAGATAAGCGACATCCTCGGTTTTTGTGGCTCGACCTCACTAAGCACATAGAAGATTGTATATGTGTATGTAGGTACTCTCTGTGCTGTTCCGTGCATCTTACCGTGCTAAATTACTGGAGTGCTGATATAGGATACCTATAGGTAGGCCGTGCTAAGTGTTAAGGGTTCCCGTGGAGACAGATCGTTTAGGTAGGGTTTAAATTCCCCTACGGCACCAACCGACCTAGTGTCTGCTAGCCCCCAGGAACCGCCCAGGTACGTAATCTTCATTTTGATGGGCGGGCGCTATGGCTAATTGGTCTCGTGCTAACGGGTGTGTTCTATGTAGGTAAGGTTAAGCGAGCCGAGCACTTCAGTTCCCACCAGTTCGTACTCTTTTGAACACTAAAATACGACATTACAGTAGGTATGTGCATGCGCATACCGTAGGGAGAAAAGAGATGAATAAGACTATAAATTCTTGGTCACCTCGGCAATAAAAATTAGCTATGCTCTTGTCATCATAGCATCTCGTACTAAGCACCTATAATAGGCGCTATACAACCGGCATATTAGACAGGGAGACTTAGCGAGGGCGTAAGTTCCAAGCGTGTTGCAGCTGTTGTACCTCGACTAATAAATGGGGATCCTCTCACGAAGAGCTCACGAGGGACTCACAGCGATGTGCGGAGTTTTGTCTCAGTCCTTACCTCATTACTATTCATCCCTACTACGTAATTGCTAGGATCTTGTGGTACCAAGACTGTTGTATAACTCCTCCCCGCCATCTACATGTCTAGGTTGACCAGGCCCTCACTCATTTTGATATCGTACGAAGATATCCGGTTTGATCTAGATAATCACCGCGGGGCCCTGATTGGATCCATATCTTCCGAAGTCCCTGCATCTTGCCGTGGGCCGCGGAATATGCCGTATTGCTTGTTCGAACCGAAGTAATATGCGCAGGCAGACGTTTACCGCTCCCTCTTTCCTCCCTTATATACAGTACGGGCGGTACTGGTGATAATATGTTTCTTCAGTGATATATAGCACCTGAGATATAGGCAGGGAGGGCTCAGAGATACATGGATAAAATACTACGTGAATGCATTCACCCTCGACCCACCTTGCTGCGAACATGATCCTTATTGGGAAACCATTTCCCGGGTTTTCCGGGTGTCACACACCTTCACACCTGGAATGTTGGCCGGTCTGTTCGTGATGTAACTCGAGTACCTAGACTAGAAGTCCGGATAATGATCCCTGGTCACCGCCGTTACTCTGCCCTGGCTGCACTGGGTATACCGGAACCTAGGTACGTGGTACTTTTGACGTACTATTAGTATCTGGAGGTGGAGATACTAGATAAGTTAAGCATGCATTCTGTAGTGTAAGTAGTGTGGTGTAGTGTGGTTTGGAGGTAAGTACCTAGCGTTAGGTAGTGTCGGTAATGTAGGTACCTAAGTGCTAAAGGTGCCTACCTATACCTAGTGCCTTATACAGGTTTAAACTTCATTAACATCTAACCTCTATATCTCCTCATGCTCTCTGCTATACATTCAAGTCATTACCAACTTACCACAAGCACACTTATATTGAATACTACCTGACGCATGTTATTTATAGATAGGAAATAAACAGGTTGAAATGGCTACTTGGCAGATGATCAAGACATCATGGTGGTGATAATGGCCTGTCTGTGCTTCTTTTATTATCACGTTTCTTACGTCCACAGTGTAGGTAAAGTGCATGCATGTAGGTCATTATACAGGGCATCTTACAGCACCTGGGCACCGTACGTAAAGCAGGCTGTAGGTGGGCTGTAAGCCGTAGGTGCAGTGAGTGATAGTGGCTGTTAAATACCTAGGTAACACAGCTATGGGAAGGCCGGTTCCTCCCGCCTCGTCGAATCGTGGGTTCCTGAAATAGCGTCATCGTCTCAATAGTATCCTCACCCCGTGCATGTGCGTGCATGGACAGGACTGTGCACTATAGAACACTGCGTACCTATGCGTATGCGTACATAGGTAGTATACATGGCATGTACTCTACAGTATAGTGCACCTCTAGGTAGTTCGGGTCCAACTACCTCATGGGCTAGCCTACGTGACGGGCAAAAAGGTGAGGCGCCAAAATGAGCAACCCCCGGACAGAACAAGCCGATATCATGCCAGATAGCCGTTACATCAGGCCATTCACATCCCCATGACCAAACCCTGCATCTGGGCAAAACGCTATGTCGGTAATTACATGGGGAAGCATTAATTTTTTTAAGTTTTACATTCTAGAATATATCTAATCACGATCTCGGAAGGCAGAACCAGAAAAAAAAATACACAGAAGGAAGGATAAAAAAAATTTGGGGAGTAGCAGCTGTCATATTTTCATAGTAGATTCGTCATACAAGGTTCGACTTGTGTGTACCCTTTTATTTATTTATCTAGCTACATATCTACCTACCTACCTACATATCGATACATAGATGCTAGATGCCCAAAATTCAAATCCAAATCCAAGCCAGGCCCAATTCAATCCATCTCGCCTCCAATTCATCCCACCTCGTCCACGTCCACGTCCACGCCCACGTCCACTTACCTGGATACCCGTCTACTGCTTAGCTAGGTACCTGACCTACCTACCTACTGTCTCTACTATATATGTCGACAAGTCCCGTCCCTGCTACTTGACTGCTTGCAATTGCACCAAATGGTCGGGACTTCCTCCACCCACACATCAATCAACCCCCCTCTTCAAGAGGCACAAACACCGTCGCTCTCGGATCAATCATCGACCACTAGTCGGGCATCCACCGAGCACAATAGAACTCCACCCGCCTCCATGGCTCTGACACGGCGGGAAGCCGAGCTGGTTAACGAGACCATCCCGGCTCTGCGGCAACATGGCGAGCACATCTCCACCGTCTTCTACAAGAGCATGCTGCGCGACCACCCCGAGCTCAACAACTACTTCAACAGCGTCAACATGCACACTGGCAGACAGCCACGCGCACTGACTGCCCTGATCCTGGCCTTTGCTTCTAACATCGTCAATATCAGTGAGCTGACCCCCAAGCTCGAGCGAGTTGCCCAGAAACATGCCTCGCTCTCCATCCACCCCGAACACTACGAGATCGTGGCCAAGTACCTGATCCGCGCCTTTTCCGCCGTGCTCGGCCCTGCCATGACCCCTGAGGTCAATACCGCCTGGACTAAGGCCTACTGGCTGATGGCCAAGAGTAAGAACTTCCCCCTCTGACCTTTTGGTCTGTCTCGGTTCTTTACCTGAAGTGACAGCGATCGATTCACTCATGTCTGACTGACCTGCTCTGTCGTAGTGCTCACGGGCCGCGAAGCAATCATATATAAGGAATTCGCAAACTGGCCGGATTGGCGCCCCTTCACCATCTCCAAGAAGACGTCGGAGACAATCGAGGGCGACATCGTTTCATTCAACCTTGCGCCAGTCGACGGAAAGCCACTGCCCTCCTTCAAACCAGGCCAGTATGTCACTATTCGCCTGAAGGTCAAAGGACACAAGTATCGCCAGCTGCGTCAGTACTCCCTCAGCGATGCCCCGCACCCCGAAAGCTACCGTATCACCGTCAAGCGGGATATCGGTGCCAGCGAAGACGCAAAGCACGATCCACGACAGTTCGGAAACCTAGACGACGGCCCTCCGATCTCGTCCGCTGCGAGCAGTGCATCTGATAGCAGCATTGGCAGCGTGCGCCCGCACAGGCCGGGCCTCGTGTCCAATACCCTCATCGATGATTTTGAGGTGGGCGGTGCTGTCGAGTTGACCCACCCCGCCGGCGAGTTCTTCCTCGATGCCGAGGACCCCAATACCAGCCCTGTCGTCCTCATCTCCGCGGGCGCGGGCGCCGCCCCTCTGTACCCCATGTTGAAGGTCGTCTCAGAGCAGGGCAATGGCAGACCGATCTCCTGGATTCAGGCGTCGCGCCACGATGCGCCCTTCCGCGAGCGAGTTGAGAAGATTGCCAAGACGGACCCCAACGTCCGCGTCAAATTCTTCCGCTCTCGGCTTGCTGACGGCGACGTCATCTCGCTGACGTCCCGCTTCCAGGAAGACTTCTGCGGCCTCGATTGGGAGGACTTGTGGCTGTACAGCAGCCTGGCACAGTACTACGTCTGTGGGCCTGAGAAGTTTATGAACGAGATAGGGAGCCACCTGCAGAAGAACGGTGTCGCGCCCTCGAGGATACAATTCGAGCTATACAGCGTGGGAAGTTTCGAAATGAAGAAATGACGAGGTG
Organism: Hypoxylon argillaceum; assembly: GCA_022495175.1. Lineage (NCBI taxonomy): Eukaryota > Fungi > Ascomycota > Sordariomycetes > Xylariales > Hypoxylaceae > Hypoxylon > Hypoxylon argillaceum. The sequence continues at coordinate 11,911 of MU378297.1, read as the reverse complement.
AACAGACATGAATAAAGGAGATGGATAGAGGACGGACGGGATGGCGAAAAGGTATAGACAGAAGGTATCAACTCCATTCAATGATTAGCTGGGCTTGTTTGTTTGCTTGCTTGCTGGGGGATTCGGGCCATGCGAACGATTAAAATAGTATAGACGGGGTGACGGTGTCAAGGGGGGCGTCGATCGAATCACTTTGAGAGCACCCGGGAACAGTTTAAGGGCTGGCCCTTGCTCTTTGTATCGTGTTAGCATAGGATCTTACACGGTACTAACTGTGAGATAATGGAAGACAAATAGACTGATTTGCATCATTCCACTCCCTGGCATCTCTTATCTGCGTTCTCAGCAGGCGCCTTACATAGATTAAGTAGTCGCACGAAGCCGGACACTAGGGAGGGAAAGGAGGTGGATGGGTCTCAGTAGGGAGGTAGACTATAGCGCCGGCCTCGATAATCATGATAGCGTCGCAGCCTATCTAGGACTCACGCCCTCGCGACGTGATTGGTGCCTTTCCCCCGACCTATCTGTCTATCTCGCCCTTCTGGCCTGATGAGAGTCGCATTTTGGAAATAAGGTGGTGACTGACTCCGCGGCCGAGCGATGTCAAAGCGCACATGCTGCATATAGCTGCTGCATATACATACTTGTTGCACATATCGTGAGTGATAGGGGGTTTGGCTGCGCGGGAATCCGGGGAGGCAGAGCGGCTGGGTTGACGCTCCTTGCCCGGCGTTCTTTTGCTGGGGAAGGCAGATGTAGGAACCGTCGTCCGAGCGTTTGGATCCGGAATACCTAGGATGGATAGACATGGTTTATGTATATATACATACATAGTATGATTGTTCGCTCTGGGGAGTTTGTTTTGCATCCTGGGTCCCGGCGCTGTGGTAATGCGACCTTCCTAATGCGGCGGCGGTGCGCGGGTGTTGGCGTTGGCGCTGGCGCGGTGGATTACCTACTTGGCTACCTACTTATAGTATGAATTGTTGACGGCGCGGGACTGGGACTGCGGATGGTGTGCAAGCGCGGGTTTGGGTTTTGCTGGGCTGGATTGGAATTTGATAGTTAAGGGATATTCGGATTTTTGAAGGGGTTTGGTTCGGTGAGTATGCTAGGCATTGAGCAGATAGTGGCTTTGCGGGATGATGGTGATGGTAGACTAATTAAATGGATAAGACGAATTGTGTCAATAAGTCGATTTGAGTGAGACACTTTGGCTGATGGGCTTTTTATGCAATTTGGCTCAGCTTACATTGACCTAGATCCCTCAAGCTCACAAGAGTGATAATGTTATGTAGAGACCTATGTAATCCAACTATTTGTTTCCCAAAGTGTTTGGCTAACTTAGATATTACAACTAATAATGATACAGATATGTAGGTATTATAGCTTTTCCAATACTGTGACTATCCAAGTCAAACTTTCCAATTCATCCTCAAACGCCTAATACATGCTTTATCCAATAAGCCGTGCCATATACTTTCGTCGTTGAACCAAGCCAGAGCATATCCCGCCATTTCCAACGCCACCTATAGCTGGTGTTAACATCATACACTTTACACACCGAATACATTAACCGACGCCGTTCAGTCCCGACTGGCCTTATAAACTACAGCGGCCCAGAGAAGTTTCTAGCCTCCTCGTCCCAGCCAACAAGGGGCCAGCCTTTAGGGAGCGTGGAGTACGCCGGGAGGGTGTACCGGTCGGTGCAAGAACCGTCCTGGCAGGGGATGTCGCAGAGGCCGAAGACGTTGCAGTAGCACTCTGCCGCCGAGGGACAATGGACGGCCTCCTTGCCGAAGATGACTAGAGGGACGAAGGCGGTTAGTTATCTTTCTCTCTCTCTCTCTCACACACTTCATATATATATATGTTAGCAGACACGCCAAAGCAAAACTACTCACTATGCCACGCAAACTCAAAGACCCGTCCATTCAGCGCATCCTCCAGCGGCGTCGCGAGAAGCCACTCGCGATACCGCACATAATCCTCCCTCGGCCTGCTGCGCACCGTCTCGCGCGTGACGCCAAACTGCGAGCAGCAGCTCACGGCCACGAGCTCCGGCACGGGGATCTCCGGCAGCAGCTCCTCGAACGCGTGCTTGTAGACGTGCTTGGCGAGCACCTTGTCGTCGGGCCCCGCGTCGGGCCCGGGCGCGAGCGCCTCGTCGGCCGCGGGCCGGATCTCGCCGGGGCAGCCGATGACCCAGACGCAGCGCAGGTTGACGTAGCCGGCGGTCTGGAGGTGCTGGAGCCGGAAGTGGAGGAGGGTGGGCAGGGCGTCGTAGTCGGGGTCGTCGTTGTGCCAGGCGAAGCGCGAGGCGTGCGCGAAGAGCACGTTTTGCGGGAGCGTGTCGTAGCGGTCGATTATGTAGGTCAGGTACACCATGGCCTCGCGGCCCTTGTTCTTCGGGACGGTGAGCGGTGCCGAGGGGTCGTCGGCTACGTAGATGTTGGTGTGCCAGTCTGGCAGCAGGGCGGGGATCCAGGACGTGTTCTCGGCTTTCACGCTCGCGACTACGAGCTCGAGCTCGATGTCGGGGGTCTCGGGCGCTGGCTCTGGCTCTGGTTCCAGACCATGTTCCTTTTCTTGTCCTCCTTGCTCTTTCTCTAGCCCTTGCTCTGGATCTCCAGGCTCGAGGGGAGGTCCCGATACTGCGGTTTCGCTGTCATCGGGCGCGAATGTGTCTAGTTCTACGGACGTCGGCGGGCCGAGGATGTATTCGCGGTGCCGCAGCGCGAGGATCAGGAACAGAGTCGTCACGAGGAATGTCGCGAGGAGCAATCTCCGAGGCCCTCGTAGCGAGGTGACCATGACGGTGGTGATGGGATGGGCGCCTGGCAGGGTCGCTGGATTGAAGCGCGATCAACACATCGGCGAGGCGATTAGATAGGATATGCAAGTAGATACCAACGCCAATCTAGCTGGATAGATAGTGTACGCAGCTATATTCAAGGTAGAGAGTGAAGCTAAGTAGGCGTATTAAATTAAATCATTAGGGGAATAAGTAGGATGAGGTGACATCACCCGTGCGAAAGCCCAGAAGCCTACAGATTTGCCCCTAAAGAGCCCAACCCGGTCGCCGGGTAAGGCTCGATGGCCGAGTTAGCGATCTAATAGTGCTGTACTGTACGCTACATACGTGTAGGCCCTCGTATTCATATTGATACTACTTACACTGTGCGACCCCTGGTCCCGAAATACCTGCTATGTACTATGTAAGTATATGTAAAGAGAGCAGACTAGCGCTAAGCGAGTTCGTCTAACAACGACGTTGGATGCTATTTACTAATACATCCTTGGTCTTAATCATGGCTCATCACCAGGGGTTACGATAGGAAGTTGGGAGGAAAGGAAGAATAAGAAAACGCGGATATAATAGATAAATACCTAAGGTAAGTGTACCTACTGTATAATTACATATATGGAAGATACTCATATACGTAAGTAACTTGATAACCGCGGGGTAATTGAGACATTGAAGGATTCCTCGTCATTACAATCACGTATATGGAATGACAATTTACTATACCCTTCTACATTTCTCTGCATTATTGCTAGGCCCAAGTAAACAACCATCTTGTTGACAGGACTAGCTACGAGGCCAATACATAAGCTACATAAATACAGTTTTGTCAGGGGCTGAAGGAGACTCAATTACGCTGACTTACTGCTGGCTCGCTGCAAACCCCAACTCAAACTTGAAGTCTCAAGGGACGGCGTGTCGTGTATAATCTTAGATGCTGATCTGCTCGTTAGACATAGACCTGGAAACCGCAACTGAGTACTTTAGACGAGACTGTCACAATCTCCGATGACACCCGTCAAACCTAATGTCGCTCCAATGCTTCGGACGAGCGGTGCGAGGACTCAGGCCAATATCTTAGGCCTGAGAAACGACCTCTCGACTTACAACCCTTATTGAAGCGCCAGCACCGCTACTAATAAGCCTAAAGATGATATTATTCTCATCAGCTACATCAAGTACAGGGATTTTCTATCGAGGAGAATATGAAGGGAGGCACGAACAATGAGTCATTATACTGTTTACATGAATGCCTTTGCTTTGTCGAGGCCATCCTTTGCGTCGGCTCTCTCATTCAGTGTCTCATCGATGCTTTCGTCTCCACCAAAGGTCGAGTTCAAGAACAAAGCACTGGTTTTACTGCTGAAACTATGTTGTTGATGTGTAGTGAAACGAGATGCCTTTCTCACGTTGATCAATGCTATTCAACAAGAGTCGAACAAGACCCTTGACAACATGCAGTGGTTTTGTTTCGAAGTGTTTATAAACTCGAGGACGGGCGGTTGGCAAATCCAATTTTGTTAAAAGGAGCAGAACTCATACGCATCACAACAGCAGCACAAACACCGAACATTCATCCCAGCGCAAACAGCATCTACAGTGAAAATGGCTCCTTCTAAAGATAATCAGGCGAAGGCAACGAAGACGGCAGAGAAAAAGTCGGCCGGTAAGAGAATACGGAAGACCCCGAACCCGAACCAAAAACGAGGACAGCCAACTGCTGCTGCTCGCCTTATTAGCTCTCCTTACATCAAGTTCGGATGGCATAAACCGCTGAGCGGCGAGGTGAAGGAGTCGGTCCAGCGGGTTAGCTCCATGGCCGACTCGATGTACATGCTGCAGATTGAGCGAGACCGGCCTATCGAGTCCCTCTCGCTCCGAAATGGACTATTCTGGGAGCAGAGACAGCTTGTCAATGAAATGGTTTCCACGCCCGCAGTCGACCATATTGATCTCTTTCCGCATGATGAAGCCGTGTTCCAAGACACGCTACTGAAAATAGGCAAGCGGCCCCTCGTCGAGGATGTCGATGACGACGATGATGACGATGATTATTCGGGCGGCTTAACTCTGCATTATATGTTCAGCAAAATGAGACGGCGAGAGTTTCTCCTCTTGCCAGTCGAAATTGATGGCAATTGGGTCACCATCATCGCAAGGATGGGACGGAAATCGGACCTGGACTCGAGTAATCCCGAGGCATATGTTGATAGGGAAGTCACCGACCTCACGATCGTCGACCCCCTGCCGCAAGGCCGAGAGCATCGTCGAGATTTGGTCCACCGCCGGCTCATCTCCATCCTCGCCGAAGGCTGCATCGAGCTGTCCGCGGGAGTCACCATGCGAAACCTCGCCGTCGGGGACATCCCCTCTGACTTTCCAGACTGCCAATGGAAGAGCGGTTTGATCGCCTACGCCGTCTCGCGCGAGTTCCTCCGCCGTCTCAAGACCCTTCAATGGCGCCGAGACCACGGTAGCCCTAGCGATACCGACGAGTTCCTATGGGCGCCATTTGAAGAAGACTATAACTTCGCCGCGTACCGCCAGAACCTCATGGCGGCCTGCGCCTACCAGTGCATCGAGATGTCGGGCTACCAAGTCCGGATGGCCCTCGAGGTGCCCAGCGAGGACTCCAATTACGACCCCAAGAACCTCCGCCACGTCCGCAGCAGCCCCATCGAGAGCGACGAGAAGTGGGAGGTCTTCCAGTCGCCCACGCACACGGTCCCCCTCATCATCGGCGAGCATGACCACCCGCTATCCGATAATGCCGAAGCACGGCGGCAGGAGATGGCGCGCGCGCTGCCTCCCGCCGGCTCGCCACCCACGCCTTCCTTCTCGCCGGGCTCGCCAGAGATCAACATGGACAGCGTGTACAACGCCCCAGTTGCGCCGATGGGGGAGCATGAGTTGAGCATCCCCGGCCTGAGCCTCGTCGGCTCGCCCGACTCTCAAGCCGCCGAGATGTCCGCCCTCATTCCTCCCGACGAGAACCCGATGTTTGTTGCTGCGACGCCGACGGGTGATCTCTCGTCTCCTGGGACGCCGTCGGGTAATGCCGAGTTCATGAAACAAGAGACGTCGTTGAAGCGACGATCGTATGATGATGAGGATGAGGATGAAGATGAAGAGCCTTCGCAGAAGAGAGTGAAGACTGATTAAGTACCTTCCTTCTATGTTGTCTTGCGATGAGATCATAGATGGTGCGTAAGTAGACCGGTGGCGTTTTGTGTTTTAGCCCATGTTTTACATTGTGTTCAGTGCCCATATAGAAATGAAATACTATACTTCCCCCCGTGTAACGAGTTGTTCTCTATTTATAAAAGTCTCCCTTGATTATGAATATTGATGCTAGTTCAATTTGTAGCAGTAAAACTATTAATAGGCGTATAGCTAGAGATAGATACCTTCCAAGTTCTTTCGGGCCATGACTTTAGACAGGAGGTAGCAGATATTATGTTTATTATGTGCTACAGTCCAGACTGACCCCTTCACCCCGCCACCGCCTCTCAGCACTATAGTTGACGAAATAGAATAGCTAGCTAAGGATATATGTCTCACTGGAGGCAACGCTGTTGGACGCCCCAGAGCGGGGAATAATCAAAAGGTATAATATGCATCATGACGTGCCTTAATGGTGTCTGTATTTACTATGACCTAAAAATCCCGTGTGCCCAGCTAGGCAAAACACCATTCTAACACTAAGGACATCATCATGTTTCCGCCTGCTCCCCCATTCTCTGGGACCGTTCGGCTGGCTAAACTAGCTGACATCCCCCGAATCGGAGTCGTTGCTGCTGCTTCTTTCTATCATTCCTCCTGGTTCAAGTATCAAAGGCCTTACCACGAGCAGTATCCTCTTGATACACTCTCAAGCTACCGCGATTCCTTCCGCAAAGCCATTCTAAATCATGACTCTGTCGTTCTAGTGGCAGAGGACACCCTTGACCCAAACGAATCACGGCAGGTATACGACGCCCTCGCTAAAGTGTACCCCCAATTTGGGGATCAGATTCCGGATGAAAGTCTGAGGAACGGGAAAGCTGTAGTTTCGGTGGCGGCGTTCTCGCTGCTGCCAGAGTCGAGCCGTCGCGGACAATTTCAACCTGAAGGTCTGTTGCTCGCCTGTTATTGTCCCAAATGTGATGCTAATTTGACTTTAGATGAGGGGATCGAACTGCCCGATGATCCAGTAAATAGAAGAGACATGAATCAAACAGCTGCTGAGAATGTGTCTAAGGCGTTGCACCAGAAAGAAGTCGGGTGAGTTTATTAGCCACATGAAAATATAATTAACCCTCATTCTAATTTCCAGAACTTTCAAACACCATCTCGTAATTGACATGATGGCGACCCATCCAGCATATTGGCGAAAAGGTCACGCCTCCGCCACGACAAAGTGGTTTTTGGCTCTTTCAGAATTGGATCATGTTGGTGTCGGCGTAGCGGGTGCCCCGATGGGAAAGATCTTCTTTTCATCGCTGGGCTTCGAGGAATCATCTACGGTTGAGATCCCTGGTTATCCCGAACACCTAGAATCAGTGTTTGCTTGGTTGGGATTACGTGAGGTCAAGGATACAAGCTTAGCACCTGCACAGCCTGTGATATTGTGAGTTGCTCAAGGATATCTCTGGCAAGAAAGGGTCGTGAAAGCACTCATTCTAGCCTGGCTAGTTATCTCTACTTAGGTACCATGCACATTCAACATTCATAGGTAGCCTGATCAAGAAACGGTATTTGTATAGGTCGGATAGGTATTATACCAATCTCCTAGGCTGGCGGCGTTCTGTGGCTTTTGTGAAGTCTATGAGCCGTTTTATAAAGCTTTCTTGCCCTCAAGTCGTGCAAGGGGTATTTTGCATATATCTCGGTCTTCCGTAAGTATAGTGCTCGAGGCACATGGTCGCCTGTGGTGTTCCTTCGGTTCTGAAAATAGTTGAAAATCCCGAACGGGTCAATCTAGTGTAGAAGCGAGAGTTGAGCATTTTGTTAAGATGAGAGGCGTTTTTCCTTGCACAACCTTTCCAATTGAACGGCTATATTGAGCTGCCATTTCTTTTGTTAACATGCCCCGATAGCGGTATAATGTCAAAAGAGAAGGATTAGGTCTAGCTCTATCTTGGGGCTGGGGGTGTCGAGGACGAGCTTCCTGGTACGGGCGACAACTTCCTTGAGCAATTCGTTGTAGTTGATGATGGAGAGATATTAGTGCTGAATGGCAAGGCCATCGATTGATCGATTAATTCTGTTTAACATGGGCGAGGGGCGCTACACACCACTTCGCAGACTTCGCTAGGAGTATGGGACTTGGCAAGCTCTATTTAGTTTGCGGTAAAATACAGTGGGTTGTTGATATAGTTATTGCTACAGGATTCTATTCCAGATATATCCGTTTAATATAGATTCTAAAACGAAGCCGCAGTTAAGGCCAGGGGTGAAACTCTCTAATGAAATGCAGAATGTACCTTTAAATTATATAATACAATAATAAACGCTTTCGCATTGGTTGCCTTGATTGTCATTGTACATCAAGCGGTAATCATCTTTATAACATGTAAACGTCTTATAGCCGTTACTGCCAACCCTGTTTCCTTGTTAGATGCTATGGTTCTTGAAACTGCGAAAAGTAAGGATAAGGAACAACTTGTACTACGGGCAAATAGTACTATTCCACCGAGAGAAATTTAACGGCAGCTTTAGTGAAAGTCCATCGGATAGTCAAACGAGGAGAAAATATGCAAATAACGCTTACCCTTGAGGACTGTAGTTAATAAAGTTTAAAAATTAAAAAGCTAAAGTAATTAAAATGTTTAATAAGTTTTATTTTAATACACTTTTTAAAATTGTTTTAGTTATACTAGTTCAATTCCACTTACTAAACTCGATCGTATTTTTGTACATAACATTTGTCAACAATCACTTTTATACTATTAAACATTTCTAATTCTCTATCTAGCTCATTTTATTCACTAAGTCCATCCACTTGTAACTTAGATTTACAAGGCTGCGCAAAATAAACTAGGAAGTCTAAGGTAAATTTTAGAAATATCGACAAGAGCTAATCACATGTGGTTAAGGTATATATGTTTCTCTACAAAAGTTGATAGTAGTTCCCTCTACTATGAGCAGGGAAAACACTGTAAGTTAGATAGATAGATACAAGTCGAAAACTGGATTATCAAGAGATGTGGCAAAGAAACTCCTGAAACAGAAAAGAAGTAAAATAAAAATAAAGTGAAATGCTATCTAGTGGCATGCCAGGGATGCGAGAGACCGAGAGTGACTACGATGATGGCAACAGAACGCTCGCCCCAGGTTGGGCGTATGAAATGATAGTGGGATGGCACCGGTGTACTTGTTCACCCCAGCGCTCCACACAGGTAAAACAAGTCAAATAAACGGCTTTTGACGTGATTTGCCTTGATTGATTGCAAAAAGCGCTTATTTGACTTGTTTGGTTAAATCTGTTGTTTTGATTGAACAGTTATTTGATTAAATAAATCAAATAAATTAAACTGTTGTAAAGTTATTGTAAGTCGACATACTTTTAGCAGCAGTACTAAAAAATAAAGCAGCGCTATTATAAAAATAATATTGTTAAATAGCTTTAGTTATACTAAATATAAATCTGATAATATTTTAAAGCTATATGTAAAATATACAAAGTTGTAAATAATTAAAAATTAAAAGTTGTAAAAATTATATAACAAAAAAAAAGTTAATTTAAAAAGCTATAATTAAATTAATACTAGCTAAATAAATAAATAAATATATAAACTTATTAAATAAAAAAAAGTTTTTATTAATTAATTAATATAAGTTTTAAAATAAACTGCTATTTAAATAAAAAAACATTATAAAATATATTTTTTAAATAGCTTTTTTTTTATTAAAAAAATAACAAAAAAAAAATCTAAAAAAAAAAAAAATTATTTGCAAATAATTAGCAAATATAAATAAAATAAAAAATATTTGATTTGTTTGTAAATAAATTCAAACCTTTTATTTGTGCTTTAGTTAGTCAAGTTATCTGTTAAGCAGTTAAAGTATTGTTTTACCTGTGGGGAGCGCTGGTTCATCCTTGGATATTGATACGACTTGGTTGAAAAGGCAGGAAATAATGGGTCTCGGGGTCGCAGATGTATTTTTAAATTAAGCGAATGGGAAAGTTTGGTGCAGTGTTTAGTGCTTATTCTCTGTGTCCACAAGTGGTCTAAAATTCTTTCCAGGTTAAAACAACCTTAAAAAAGTAGAAGGTAGCAAGTGGAACGATTATGCGAACATTAAAAATCCTGCAAATTGAATATATAATATAACTCTGTTAATATAGAACTCAAAACTGGCATAGAAGTCTTAATAAGAAATATCTGATCTATGTACACTTAACTCAGGACATTTTGGTTAAGGTGTGCTATTGAGTCATCACGAAGGCATAAACCATGCTTAAATGCTTTTGCGGAAAGTTACCTTAATCCATGTCTTGCTAGTTTCTAAGCAGGCTACTAATTCTAGTTTCGATAAGCGTGTTGCAGACACGATGTTATTAACTCCTCCTTCTCCTCGTCACCTACGCCCTCCTCGCTTCCGTCGGATCCTTCCTTTCCCACAAAGCTTCTAGCCTCTTTCTCAGGTAAGTGCCCTATTCGGATGGCAAGTTTTCTTAGTGTTGTCTCTTTTATCCACTTTCCGGGCGTGGGAAAGAAAGGAATGCCGGCATATTCAACGCGGTCTCTCCACCATCCATCAACAGCGTATCTCTGGCGGCGTAATATATTCATGGCGAAGTTAAAGTAAAGATACCTCATCGCTGGGCGGTAGTCGTTTCGGAATTGCAAGATACGGCCATGGAGCTTACGGCCAAAAGGAACTGATTGATCGATGTGGTGTTCTTCCTCGTCCTCAAGTATGTCTTGGTCCAAAACGATAACCATCAGATCTTTGCTATCTTGTGTTGGAACAATAGCTATCTTTGCGTCGTCTAGCATGGCCTCGTACATGTCGAGCAAAGGTATTCCGTTTTGAGTGCTCCAGATATGACCACTTGCCTTATCGGCAGCTCCAAACAAATGTACTGCCGCCATCTCAGTCACATTGTATCTAATAATGTGAGCCGCGGTAATATGCGACTTAGGAAACCACCTTTGGCTGATTGGGCACCAGGCCCCACGTTTTTCCTCTGCATTGTATGCGGTCAGCACGGCTTGTCGCCAGCGACTCTGCTGGCTAGGGTCACGGGGGTTTTTCATCGTAACTGTTGACCCAGATGGCTCTTTCAGCCGCGAGAGTAGGAGGTCAAGATAGGCCCAATCTTCGGCGTGAGCAGATTTGTCCCATCTCTCCGCGTCTAGTTCTCTACCAGCAAGTTCATACTTCGAGGCGCGCATGGCAGCCTTTGCAACGAGCAGGTCCCCAATCTCTTCTTCTAAATGCTTCGTCTCTGTCTCGAAACGGCCTTTTGTCATTTCAATAGATCCATCGTTCCAGCTGGTCCTATTATCGCTCGTTTAGTCATCAAACTTGGAAGGATGACACTGAGTACTCACTTGATCTCCTGTAGCAGAGCTTGTTTTGCTTCGAACGCGGCATCTGCTGCCTTTATCTTCTGTTTTATGGCGTGAAGTTTATTCTTCACAGCGCTTTCATCGTTATTTTCTTGCTCCATTTTTGTCGACTTATGTCTCGAAGACTCTGCACTTATAGAGCTCAGATCCGAAAAGTTGCGCTTCTCTTGTCGATAGTTCCTTAATGATTCCCCAATCCGCTCGAGGCTTTCATTCGGAAGAAACTTTCGGAGGCTAGACTGGAGAATTTCTTCCTGGAGAACAGCGGGCGAGACGATTGGTGACGCAACTGGTCGGTTCGGTCGGGGCTCGGGCGTCTTATATGTAGGTGCATAAGGACTCCGTAATGGGAGTTCGCAGGTTTTACTACAGCATAAATGGTTAGTATCTACCAGAAGTATTGCGATCTGTGAATAATGAAACGTATCGTGTAGGACACTTCACCGCACCTGTCAGATGATAAAGTAACAAGACTCTGTAGGGTGGTTATATCTATTGATTTGGCTATATATAAGGGATTTTCGGTCCCCCTTATAGATCTAGG